>CM054179.1:72967662-73235162 GCA_028829895.1 Sinotaia quadrata
ACCTGCGATTGGTGTGCTTGTAGGTTTTCCTTGGTGAAAATAGCACTGGGCAAATCCCATCCAAGCTATGAGTTTTGCTTGATGAAAATTGCACTGGGCAAACCCCTTCAAAGTTATGAGTTTTGCTTGTTGAAAGTGTTAAACAGCGGTGCTGTTCAGTGCTTGCATGACCGTGGGAATTGAAATGACTGACCCTGGGACTCAGGCCTTAGGTTTCCATTAGATCAATCAACAGATGTCGACTTTAATATCTTCACGGCTTTCACAACCTGCTAAAATGATTCAATTACTTAAGAGAACATATTTCTATTGCTTTCATTTACCCTTATTACAAGAATGCTTAATAACCAAACAATTTCAGTGCAGTAAAAAGTAAATATGCTTACAGTTTGTAAGTAAGTGTGTACGCGCGCGCGTGTGTGTGTGTGTGTGTGTGTTGCAAGATCTCAAGCGCAGCTGTCTTTCATGCCCACTGCAATAAGTTTACTTAATACAAAAGGACGTCAATTGAGTTTAAAATGCACCAACGATACACTCGTAATAGAACTGTTGACCTTTGACCTATGTACCTCTAGTTTTCTCGAAGAATAAAATAGGCTATTTTTTTTAGGCATTAGATTAGAAGAAGAAAAGTACTATTGTATAGCAAATGTTAAACCGTAATACATTATTGCAATTCTTATCATATTACAAAATCTTAAGCAATCTGTTGAGTGCTGGAAGTGAACAAAGAACACAAGGGAAGCAACTTTTAATCGGTATCGTGGTTATCTGCCGATCTTCTGCAACTATGCTGTGCACATTTTCAAGTGTTGAACTCTCGCTGGAAGTAAATTTACATTACTTGTTACAGGTGCTTACAATGACACCTGCATGTTAGGTTTGATGAAACTGACCTAACGAAATTTATGCAGTGGTCATCAGATTGGACAGCAAAAGTTCAGTAAATCCAATTATGTGAGCGCAAGAAAGATACACAGCAAGTGGGAATATCTTTGTCTGGAAGAAATTGCCCTCGGTCCTGAAATAGTGCGATCCTACCCATAATGCATACATATCCTGATGCCGCAATCCGTCAATGATTTTAATTCTAACTATTGCAGCTATCTTACCCATAATGCATACATATCCTGATGCCGGAAACCAGTTGGGTCGGTGACGACGATGTAATGGTCAGTGTTGATAGAGAAGCCATCCGAATCGGCGTCATTCTGAAGGTAGAGGCTGCTCACTCCAAACAGAAGATCAGGAGGCATGTGGGTCAGCTTGTGTCGAAGTTGTGGTGAAGTGTTGCTTGAGTTTAATGGAGGTGACTGCAGACAGAAGTTGGCAAAACCGTCGTACTATATATTACATTTCTCACTTCAATTGCTGTACAATTAATTACATTTCTAACCTCAGCTGCTGTACAGTTGATTACATTTCTCATCCCATCTATTGTACTATATATATTACATTTCTCGTCCAATCTATTGTACTATATATATTACATTTCTCATCCCATCTATTGTACTATATATATTACATTTCTCGTCCAATCTATTGTACTATATATATATATATATATATATATTACATTTCCCGTCCAATCTATTGTACTATATATATTACATTTCTTGTCCAATCTATTGTACTATATATATCACATTTCTCACTTCAACTGTTGTGCTATTGATTACATTGCTCACCTCCTATAAATATACCAATCTTAGCAGATAAATTCTACAATCTTACCAAATAAACTGAACAGTATTCGCATGAAATATCACAGTTTCAACATGGTAGATACAATTTACTCAACCAGAACATTTATAACATTGCAAAGCTTTAAAAAAAATCTTATTATTGAAATAACACATACACTGAAAGTCAAAACACGCAAACTTCTTTAACAAAGGAAAAATATTCACATCTGAATTTTCATACAGGTTATGGTTATTACTCATAACTATATAGCTAACGAGTCCAGGCAAGTTATCTAGCTACATTTGCTACTGTAAGACAGTCTAGTTAGATAAATTGCAAGTTTTCTAGCTACATTTGCTACTGTACGACAGTCTAGTTAGATAAATTGCAAGTTTTCTAGCTACATTTGCTACTGTACGACAGTCTAGTTAGATAAATTGCAAGTTTTCTAGCTACATTTGCTACTGTACGACAGTCTAGTTAGATAAATTGCAAGTTATCTAGCTACATTTGCTACTGAAATAGTCGAGTTAGATAAATTGCAAGTTATCTAGCTACATTTGCTACTGAAATAGTCTAGTTAGATAAATTGCAAGTTATCTAGCTACATTTGCTACTGTAAATAGTCTAGTTAGATAAATTGCAAGTATGATTCTAGAACGTAACTCAAGTTTTCGTTTTGAGTTTTCTATTTTTATCAAATCTTCTAAACGCACATTAGCATGATGTTCGCTACAGACACAATGGCGTCAATTGGGTGAAGCGAATAGACCAATGAGTGCCTTTATTTTAACTAAATTAACATATACTGTAGCACACTTTAGTCACAAAGGGGATTGTGGTGAGCTTTAGTAACTTGCTGTTATTGGCCTTTATTTGTTTATTTGTTTTGAGTTTTATTCCAGCGGGGTGATGAAAGACTTGGAAGAAATCTAAATTTCCTGCTCGGGTAAAGAAAATAAATGTATAGAGGATCCTGGGATAAATCTTTACCGGGTCAGAGGACGAAAGGATTGCAGTTTCTGGTTTAGCTAATGCTAAAGTGAATTTCAGTGCGTGCAGATGTGACCCACTTCCATCAAACTAGATGTTAGAAACTGTGACCCAATTCTTGGAGACAAGCACTCTTTGCAATCCCATCAGATTTTGTCCACCGAATCTTGATAGTCTAGACGAGGTATTAGGGTCGTCATTGTTTGTTGCTGTTATATTTTTCATCTGACAGACACTGGATCTCTGGAACCAGAGGCTGGAGTTTGGACTCCACAGCCACACTTGACCTTTTGCCCCAAGCAAGATTCTCAGCCAATCTATATTTGTGACAAGATTGTAACACATACCTATCGAATACCGACATAAAGCACCTTCACCACAGATTACAATGAATATTTCTTTATTAACTCTCGTCTTGAAAACAATATCACCAATAACATATGGTTCATTTATATCTCACTGTGTTTCTGGGAACAAATTCATCCAAAACTACAACATATGGTTCTTTAATAGCACACTGTATCTCTGGGAACAACATCACCATAAACTACAACATATGGTTCTGTAATAATTTACATTTATATTTCTGGGAACAAATTCACCAAGAACTTCAACATATGGTTCCTTAATGACTCGATGTGTTTTATGGAACAAATTCACCAAAAACTGCAACATATGGTTCTTTAATAACCCACTGTATTTCTGGGAACGTCACCCAAAACTACAACATATAGTTTAAATGATAACTCACTTTATTTCTTGAAAACATTCACCCGGAACTACAACATATGGTTCTTTAATAACTCACTGTATTTATGGGAACATCGTCACCAATAATTACAACTTATGGTTCTTTAATAAATCACTATGTTTTGGGAAAATATTTACCAAAATCTTCAACACATGGTTCTTTAATAACTCACTGTTTCTCTGGGAACAACGTCACTGAAAACTACAATGTATGGTTCTTTAATAACTCACTGAATTTCTGGGGAAAACGTCACCAAAAACTACAGCATATGGTTCTTAAATAACTCATTGTTTCTCTGGGAACAACGTCACTCAAAACAACAGCATATAGTTCTTTAATAACTCACTGTATCTCTTGGAACAATGTCACCCAAAATTATAAATTTGATTCTTTAATAACTCATTGTATCTCTGAGAACAACGTCACCAAAAACTACAACACTTGGCTCTTTAACTCACTGAATTTCTGGGAGCATTTTCCCACACCTCCAGTCGCAGGTATTTGGAATCGGTCCCTGGGTCAGCGACGAGGTACGGTAAAGTAGGGTGCACGGGTATCTCAGAGCCTGGCAGAGCTGAATCCAGAATCTGGCCAAACATGGACTTGCTTTCCAAGCGGTATTGGTACCAAGTATTCAAATCTTCGTGTACTGTGTGTGCAAATCAAACATCACAATCTATCACTCAATATTATATGCCAATGTATAAACAATTAATCAATCTACAATATATATTATTTGCAAATCAAGTCTTACAAATTAATCGATCTATATTCTATAAGATACGCAAATCATGTCTAAACAATTAATAGATCTACAACTTATATTTTATGCAAATCATGTCTAAACAATTAATATATCTACAGTTTATATTATATGCAAATCATGTCTAAACAGTTAATAGATCTACAGTTTGTATTATATGCAAATCATGTCTAAACAATGAATAGATCTACAATTTATATTTTATGCAAATTATGTCTAAAGAATTAGCAGATCTATAAAATCTATTATATGCAAATCAAGTCTAAACAATTAATATATCTACAGTCTATATTTTATGCAAATCATGTCTAAACAATTAATAGATCTACAGTTTATATTTTATGAAAATCGTGTCTAAAGAATTAATAGATCTACAGTCTTTATTATATTCAAATCAAGTCTAAACAATTAATAAATCTACAGTTATATTATATACAACGCATATCTAAACAAATTAATCGATCTTCAATCTATATTATATGCAAATCATATTTAAACAATTAAACCATCTAGAGGCTTTGTTATATGCAAATCAAGTCTAAACAATTAATCTACCTAATGTCAATATTATATGCAAATCATATCTAAACAATTAATCGATCTGCACTCTATATTATATTTAACTCATGTCTAATCAATTATCCGATCTATAGTCTATATTTTATTTAACTCATGTCTTATCAATTAACCAATCTAAAATCTCTATTAAATGCAAATTAGGTCATTAGAGCCAAACGACATGCACAGTGTACATGTATGCACATATATTTCAGTCAATCAGTTAATCTATAATGTATATATGTATGCATGTATATCTCAGTTAATCGGTTAATCTGACAAATGACTGCTTGCTTTAAATCCTTAGGCCTTTACACTCATGTACATCAAGAGCTCGTAATTCCACTCGGAAATACTTGCCAGCTATCTTTATCAAAATAACAGTGAATACTGAAAGAAAATAACTACTTCAAACAGAAGTAAATATTCAAAAAATTAAGAAGTAATACAACAGCAGCTAGAATTTCAGTAGTTTATAGTAAAGTGCTGCAATATTTGTACATTCATGTGTGTGTTTGTGTGTGTGTGTGTGTGTGTGTGTGTGTGTGTGTGTGTGTGTGTGTGTGTGCACATGCGTGAGTGTATGTGTGTGCGAGTGTGTGTATGTGTGTGTGTGTGTGCACATGCGTGAGTGTATGTGTGTACGAGTGTGTGTACATGTGAGAGTGTGTATACGAGTATGTGTGTGTATGTGTGTGTGTATGTGTGTGTGTGTGTGTGTGTGTGTGTGTGCGAGTGTGTGTGGTATGGATGGATTAAGTAATTCATTGTTTTAAAGGCAGATGCATGATGGTCTGCGGCTTGAGACTGATTACCTCCCTTTGTTTTAAAGTGAGACAGACATTGGTCTCTCATGGACGTCACAAAAACGGATGACTCCCTTGCTTTGTACACAGAGACCAATTACGTTGCTTGTTTTGAAAGAGGTGTGTGTGTGTGTGTGTGTGTGTGTGTGTGTGTGTGTGTGTGTGTGTGTGTGTGTGTGTGTGTGTGTGTGTGTGTGTGTGTGTGTGTGTGTGAGTGTATGTGTGTGTGTGTGCATGCACATATCCCAAGGTGTGTTAAATAAAAATTTAAAAGAATGTGGGGTAATTCTATTTCAGTATATGTTTAGGATTTCACATTTAAACATAATGCATGTCGTTGTTTAGACAAACAGCTTGAGAGCTTTCAAATACCCCCCACACCAAAATAAAAATGAATAAATATGAAGATAAAATAAATTAATAAATCCTTGTAATGTTTTCATAAATACGAAATACGCTGTACAGAACTGATGAGGGTTGAATCGCTAATCATCTGATGAGGACCCTGAAGAAAGTGCATCCTTACTGATCTGGTACGGAACAACATGTTTCGGCCGGATACTTTTGTCTCAAACGAACCCAGTGATGGGATCATTAAGTGGATTTTTTTTTTCAGAATGCTTATAACGTGCGTTTTGAACCCATTTCTGGAAAGAACTTACCAACACTACTGACCTGTATACGATTAATAGGCTAAACCCGACATCGAGCTCTGAGTTTGTCAGCTATAGTTATGTCAGCGATACCAACTCTGCGTGGTTTAGAAATTCTGCTCTTACGGTAAGTGTGACGAAGGAGGTATGTCTTGTACCTAGACTTAATAAATCGCTCCAAGATTTAACCCTTTAACCGACTTCATTCTAAACTCTACATTTCCCGACACGGCTTCCCGTAACTGTTAAGTGTTATAAATTATAAATTTAGCTTCTGGGTGATTACAGTTCTATTTTGGCACCCAGACTATCTCAGAATAACGAGTGCAAATAATCGAAATGATCTGGTTATCTTTAATGGATCGATAGATTAATTGTGTTTTTGTTACTACCTTGAAGCGGTTTCGATGGTGTAACCTATTTATGGACAAAATTTATTGTCTTCGTATCAGCAGTATCATTCAGTGCACGAGAGTTATTGATTACGAACTGTTACCATAGTGAAGGTGGACCTCCTCCCTGCTCCCCCCTGTTACGTTTCCAGTATTTATTTAAAGACCCTGCTTAGGAAATTATAGAACTTTAATCTACTATTTAAATTAATTCCCTTTCGTTTAACCTAAACAGACTGGTTGCTCAAATCATCATTCGACTAAATTAAAAATGCATCTTTGTAGTCTAGATCACAGATTTACGAAACTGATAATTTGCGTACATTAGCTAGATTGGAAATCGTTAAAAACTCTCTTAGATTCATATGCATTCATTACGTCATTCGTTTAGCTCAGACAGCCCCCATCCAATCCCATTTGGTCTATATGCATACAATTTACTACAAAAAGAGGTTCTTAACAAGATGAAATAGATTTAATAAGTTTAACAATTAACAGCAACGATTAATTACGACACGACGTCTTAATTCTACACAGCGTTGTTCTCTCATTTACCGTCCTGGTTAAAAGTTCTAACGAGAATTTGCTTTTCTGTTGCCAAATAGTCACTTGATTCTGGACCCTAGTAGATATACTTAACTACACTCTTGGTCGCATGTGGGGTTCAACTGGTTAGAACTGGTCCACATCCTTGGCTCATCGTCAGTACTGCATAGCACAACAGTCAATCGTCCACTCAATTACTGCATCGCTAATGTACTTGCGACGAATCGTTAACACGTGGTTAACACGAGGTACTTCTACATAGTTCACGTATGGGTCATGAAGACACCCGAGTCGGTGTACGACTCAAGAAGTACGAAGGTAGAGAGGAGTAACATAAGAAGAACCCGGCTGAAACAAAGGATTTGGGCTCTGTAACTATTTGCGTCTATATTCGCAAAACCCAAGCACATGTTTCTTTGTTTAAGGTTCTGAATTTAGAATCTTTGACTATCGTGTCGTTTACAATTCAAATATGGTTATATTTAAATATACATTGTGGTCCACGTGTGTGTTACATATAACGTTACACGAACGTATGAATTCTCAAATATTTACAGCATTAAAAATTAGAATTCACACAAAGGATTAATTCAAAATGAAGCATGAATGCTTTACAATTTTACACGAAAAATTATATGCAAGAACAATTTGAATTACAAAGAAGAATTCACCACGTGCACAGACATACTGGCGGCACTAGGGAATTTACGATTTATATAAATTAAAGATAAGAAAAGGTTACAATAATTTATATACAATAACTTTTAGATTTGTCCCTTTACATCGAAACACGTGCTTTGGCTAAAATAGCGCTAAGCTGCACAAAATACATACATCAATTCAATTACAAAATACAATCAATAAATGCAATAGATACTGTAAGAAGTAGACGTGTTATTGTTACCGCTTAAAAGTAGATTTTACTGCTCTAGCGCGGGTTCATCTTCGACTCTCTTACGACTCTGGTATGGCGGCGGGACGGAGCTATGTTAAAGCTGCCTGGTGTGTCTGCCGGTCTGGAAGTGAGTGAGTGTTTTGGCGCGTTACGATCGTATTTTAGGAAACTGCATTGAACGCATCACGTGACCGCTCACGTGGTATGTTTGATCTCGAAGGTGCTGGACACTGGCCTAAAGTTATGCAACAATCCGACCTTGCTAGAAGCTTCTAGATACTGATGTATCACGGGTGAATTACAACAAAGGTCCGTTCAAAAATTTAATTTTGAAACGAGCAATTGGGTCACGAGGTCATGACACAGAATTTGTCACACATCGTCACACCCCCTTGCTTTTGAGGCGTTTATCTTACCAAAAGATAAATGCCTCCTACAAATTATGTGTTATAAAATGTAGAAGTGCAAAATGAAGAAAAAATTTACAATTAAAAAATTTCAACATAACCAGAAATAATGTAACGCGGCAGAAAAATCAACCCTCGATTAACGGCACACTCCTACAATATTTCTCACTTCAGAAATCAAAGAAAAATGATTTAAGAAAAAATCAAATAAAATGATTTAAGAAAAGGTCCAGTCTAATTGAATAGACATCCATCCAATGGAATAACATGTTCTGAAAATCTCACTATCTGCCCCAATAATCAATAGTTCACACACAACCTAGTTTGACCTAACCAGATTATTCAGAATAGAAATCCAACATCAACTAATTCCACTGAATACGTATCCAACAATAGTGTGATCAAAAAAAATTGACTTCCAATGAACAACACTATCAATATGCAGGTTATGAAAAGTTCCAGATATTGATTTCCTGTATCAACCAAATATCAGAGTTTGTGAATTACCAACTCTAATGAACTATCTATCAGTCCACCTGTCATATTCAGAGTTACAACACTAACACAATTCAATCAGTGTTATAGCTAGTCCCAAGGTTTTATGAAATGTCCAACATATTTACAATAACAACCACCAACTACGGTACAACAAGAAAATAATGAAAATTCAAAGAAGGTACCAAATCATTATTCCTACTGCTGTACTATCCTGCCTAGCACAATCTTCGTAGTTCTGTCCCAACCCCAATACACGTCATCGTCCATGTGTGTCAACATGTCTACGGCATGACAACTGTATTCTTTCTTTCTTACTCTGTTCGCCAGAATGTCACTGTGAGGTACAATATATTGCATGTCAAGTTTAGACTTTTCATTTCTTGTCCGGTAAGTACGTCCTTGAAGTGTTTTATCTCTTTCAAAACTCTCCAAAGTACTTGTCAAGTTTAAAATGTTTTTGGTAGTGTCAGTTTCTGCATGACTGGTCTCTACCCTGTCTAACAGTTTCAAACTTCTCGATACGTTTCGTATCATGTCAGTGTCACTGTGGCATTGACTCTGCGATGTCAGAATTTCAAATCTATCGCTCTTAGCCTTGTCACTGAGCTCACGCAAATGGAGATTTGCTCTCTTGGTGTTTCGTGCATTTGTAGTTACGTCATTGTGTACACATTGAACGTCTCTAGTTCGCATGCACTCAACGTCTTTCGTCGGAATGGCGTCAGATCTACTATGGGTCCGTTTCGCATCAAGTCTAACGTCATAGGTTCGCAAATGTGCTCTGTCGCGGCTACCAGTCTCTCTGAAGTACCTGAATTGCAACATTAGCTTCCCCGCTAAATCTGGAGGTTCCGTTCTCCTGATCTTATCATAGACTGAAGTGAAATACCTCATCCCACTAGTTGTTTTCTGTTTTAACCCATTCACAACTAGGTGTTCGACTGTTATGTCTGTCAGCTTGTCTCTCTCCTTGACAACATAAGTCTGTGTCTCTTTTGTGACTCTAGAATTGTCTAACTCCCCACTCGAGTATTTTCTAGTCACTGTGGGGTCAGACTCACTCGCTAGCGAGTCGGATTCCCGTGGTTGTATGAACAAGGGTTCTGTCTTAAACTCTCCAAGAGTTATCGATTGTCTCCCCTGGACCATACCGTTTATTGAACCAACATAATCTGTCTCCACTGACTCAGTTAATTCAATATGTCTTCTCATCAAATCGTCAGAATCTATGATGGAAATTCTGTCAGTCTCAGTCACTAACTGGCAGTGAATGTTACCTGTCTCTATTACACTGAATAACATCACTATGTCTACTCTCTGTGTGTTGTAGGCTACACTCCCGCTGTTTCCTCTATCATAATTCTCTGCATCTGATGTCAGTAACAGCCCTGATGCCCCACCTACTCTGGTTATCAGTCCGTCACTCCGGTTTTCATTATCTATCAATCTAGTTCTGTCACTCATTTGTACTGTGTCTTTGATCAATTCGGGATTACACTCCGTACTTTTCATCAGTGAACCAAGGAACCTATCAGTTAATGAAACCCCCTCCTCCTTACTTCCACTTGTCTCAGTTTTTGGTACGTACTCACGACATTCCTTTATCTCAACAGGTGAGTCAATAAAGGTAGTCCCTGTACCGTGGCTTCTGTCTACGTCACTAATTCCGTTAAGTGATTTATCTGCAGACGGTTCTGCCATGTCTCTGACAACTGCGTGCATACACGTCAGTACACATGCATTGTTATCGTCGACCGTCCCTGTACAGTTTTCGACTATATCTTCTTCCATGTCACGTTTGGAAAAGAACTCTGTCTCAGCTCTGACAACTGTCATGTCATCCGAAGTAAATGAACTTATCATAGGCACATTGCCTCCGTCTGTAATGCTACCTATACTGTCATCTGGATCAAATACTTCTGTTTCCCTGGCTATCAATGTGTTAGCACTCGAAACCTCGCATAACGCAATAATCTTGTGTTCCAAAATTACGTCATGACTCACGTCAATCATCGGAGATCGAGATCTACCGATGTCAGTCTTCGTAGCGAGCACATTCTCTCTTAAACTAACAGTTCGGTCAGTAAACTCAGTCGATGCGTCACTGCCCTTCAACAATACACAACCGATAGAATCGGTTTCTATCTTCTCATGCATATTTGTCCTGTCAGAAAAATCAGTCACTGTGTTGCTAGAAGTTTCATCACACCTTAACGGTACACAACCGATAGAATCTGTCTCTATCTTATCATGCGCATTCAGTCCGTCAAACAAGGTGTCACACGTACACGGCGGTGTATGTGTTCGTCCAAATTCTACACGTGTTATTAAGTCCTTAACAACAGTGTCTTTTCTTGTCTCTGTTTCAAGATCAAGCTTTGGTGCGCTAACTGTTTCTGTAAACTGGTTAGCATGTTGAACTGTAATGGTTTCGTCAAAACATTTGTTTTTGTTTTCAATCAAACTGTCTAATTCGTCTGCTGTGCTTGGTAGTGCGACTAATTTCTGTGTGTCAGTCTCCACGCTCGCGGTGTTTGACCTCGGCAAGTCAAAGTTCACGGCCTGACCTTCCTGTCGTAATTTGTCAACAGTACTTTCCCCAGCAATTTTAGACTCTGTTTCGATTTCTGTCCACAACCATTCTAATTCTAGACTTTCTTTCCTTTCCATAAGTCTTAGCTTTTCTTTCTTCAACTTTCTAATTTCGAACGTTAGGTCTCGTATTTCAGCCTCCCCTTCCCCTTTGAATCGGAAATCTTTATCACACAACTGTTTTGCTCGTGAGCTTATTGAAGATCTAATTTCTTCCCTGTGTTCTATTTCCTTTTCATTGAGTGCTAGCAAGACGAAAATACGTAGCTGTTCACCTCTATATTCTAGTGATATGCCTATCTTCTGTTCGCGTTTTAGAATCTCCATGAGCTGTAAGCTCCCCATCCGTTCATCGACCCTTAGATCTATTAAAGTCGTAAGGTGATCATCTTCTATCTCTATCTGTTCCATCTCTCGTTCGTATCTCTCTCTCCTGTCTAGTTCAGTTCTCACGTAGTTCGTCAACTCTTCTTCGGTTCGGTATCCGATCAAGGAACCTATCTCTCTCAGATCCGCAATAACCTGTTCGAGATCCGAAATGTCCATCTTATTTATTTAGCGCGTCTGGCTACAATAAATATCTCTCGTGATTGTGTATCTAACCGTAGGCGATAAAACTCCGCTTTTATCCCACAATAACTTTTAGGCTACGACCTTACAAAAATTATTGAATTTATTCAGAACACCTTCCGAAATAAATTACGCGTTGGTTACACGTTCACCTGCTTGGCTACAATCTGTTGTCTCCAAGGCTTTCGTAATGTCACGGCTCCAACCATACAACATTACACATTATACTTAGCACCCTAAATATAATAGTCCGAAGTCTGTTACTACCGGTAACTCTCCTAGCTGGCGGTATAACACGTCGACTTCTCACAATGAAATATCCAGTAACACAATACTAAATAAATCATCAATAGCTAACATGACATATTTAACTACGCTTAAATATATCAACATTAACTAACATGCACGCTACTCTGCAAAAGAATACATGCACATGTCACAACAAAAGCAAGATAAATATTTCAACAATCCTGAATCAATAGAATATTGGCAATTCTCAGATGTTCGTTTGTTTCTAGGTTTATGATACGCCCTATGTATAAAAAATGTTACAATTTAATACATATCAATCCCATGACGAGGCACCACTTGTTACGTTTCCAGTATTTATTTAAAGACCCTGCTTAGGAAATTATAGAACTTTAATCTACTATTTAAATTAATTCCCTTTCGTTTAACCTAAACAGACTGGTTGCTCAAATCATCATTCGACTAAATTAAAAATGCATCTTTGTAGTCTAGATCACAGATTTACGAAACTGATAATTTGCGTACATTAGCTAGATTGGAAATCGTTAAAAACTCTCTTAGATTCATATGCATTCATTACGTCATTCGTTTAGCTCAGACAGCCCCCATCCAATCCCATTTGGTCTATATGCATACAATTTACTACAAAAAGAGGTTCTTAACAAGATGAAATAGATTTAATAAGTTTAACAATTAACAGCAACGATTAATTACGACACGACGTCTTAATTCTACACAGCGTTGTTCTCTCATTTACCGTCCTGGTTAAAAGTTCTAACGAGAATTTGCTTTTCTGTTGCCAAATAGTCACTTGATTCTGGACCCTAGTAGATATACTTAACTACACTCTTGGTCGCATGTGGGGTTCAACTGGTTAGAACTGGTCCACATCCTTGGCTCATCGTCAGTACTGCATAGCACAACAGTCAATCGTCCACTCAATTACTGCATCGCTAATGTACTTGCGACGAATCGTTAACACGTGGTTAACACGAGGTACTTCTACATAGTTCACGTATGGGTCATGAAGACACCCGAGTCGGTGTACGACTCAAGAAGTACGAAGGTAGAGAGGAGTAACATAAGAAGAACCCGGCTGAAACAAAGGATTTGGGCTCTGTAACTATTTGCGTCTATATTCGCAAAACCCAAGCACATGTTTCTTTGTTTAAGGTTCTGAATTTAGAATCTTTGACTATCGTGTCGTTTACAATTCAAATATGGTTATATTTAAATATACATTGTGGTCCACGTGTGTGTTACATATAACGTTACACGAACGTATGAATTCTCAAATATTTACAGCATTAAAAATTAGAATTCACACAAAGGATTAATTCAAAATGAAGCATGAATGCTTTACAATTTTACACGAAAAATTATATGCAAGAACAATTTGAATTACAAAGAAGAATTCACCACGTGCACAGACATACTGGCGGCACTAGGGAATTTACGATTTATATAAATTAAAGATAAGAAAAGGTTACAATAATTTATATACAATAACTTTTAGATTTGTCCCTTTACATCGAAACACGTGCTTTGGCTAAAATAGCGCTAAGCTGCACAAAATACATACATCAATTCAATTACAAAATACAATCAATAAATGCAATAGATACTGTAAGAAGTAGACGTGTTATTGTTACCTCTTAAAAGTAGATTTTACTGCTCTAGCGCGGGTTCATCTTCGACTCTCTTACGACTCTGGTATGGCGGCGGGACGGAGCTATGTTAAAGCTGCCTGGTGTGTCTGCCGGTCTGGAAGTGAGTGAGTGTTTTGGCGCGTTACGATCGTATTTTAGGAAACTGCATTGAACGCATCACGTGACCGCTCACGTGGTATGTTTGATCTCGAAGGTGCTGGACACTGGCCTAAAGTTATGCAACAATCCGACCTTGCTAGAAGCTTCTAGATACTGATGTATCACGGGTGAATTACAACAAAGGTCCGTTCAAAAATTTAATTTTGAAACGAGCAATTGGGTCACGAGGTCATGACACAGAATTTGTCACACATCGTCACACCCCCCCCCAAAAAAAAAAAAATACTGTGTGCTTTAGTCTCGAATGAACTTAGGGAATGTAAATGCCCATTTCAGTTCTTGAAACATTTAGACAGTCCATAACAGACGGCTTACATAATGTGTTAATGAATTTGCCGAGCCTACTGAAATTAAAATGTCTGGTCATTCGACATAACAGCGGATAGTTAGGTAAGACATGGATTATGCCCAGAAATCCACCGCAACAGTTTAAAAATAATTCTTACAATTCAAAAAAAAGACTTGTCAAGAATATTATATTTATTTATGTTAAGAAATGATGAATATTTATCCTTCAGTTAGAACGTGCTCAAAATCACTTGGATCGGTTATTAAAAATAAAATTATGACTTGTTTAAAAGTGTTACATAAACCAAAATGATGGTACATGGAAAGAAGAATTATAGAAAGACTTTTTTTTATAAAAAAAAATAACATCATTCTACAATGCAGCAATCAAAATCATCCCAGTGTAAAATTTATTTACTTATTAAAACGATATTAAAATATCCGAATGAATTGTGAATACATAAGTTTTAAGGTTAAAGAAAAAGAAATTGAATGTTTATCGACATTCGTGTGTATACGAAAGATAGAAAAGGACAGGGAAAAATAAAACAAAAACTAGGTCAGTCTATTTATAGATACAGTAACGTCTCTATCCCCAAACGATCACCCTCCGAACGCGTCACTGAGAAGCTCAAGAGTTACAACTTTGATTGCTAGGAAGTTTAATGCATTTTCATTTACCTGAATTTTAACGCATTTATCTGGCACGAGGTTTAATGCATCCTTATTTATCCGGCACTAAAGTTTAATGCATCCTCATTTACCCACCTCTGTAATTTAATGCATTTTCATTTTTCCGGCCCCGAAATTGAATGCATTTTTATTTATCCGGCACCGAAATTTTAATGCATTTTCATTTATCCAGCAGCGAAGTTTAATACATTTTCATTTATCCGACACTGACGGTAATGCATCTTTATTTATCCGCATTGACCACAAGTAGCAAATGTAAACGAAGTATTTTGAAAACCACATGAATAAAGCAAAACATCTACATGAATATACTGACACACTTGCCCATAGTGAAACACACACGCCTGCCAAGATGTATTGTCATTTGATTTCCTCTCACGGAAGTAATGAAACGGGACAGGAATAATTTTGGATAAACATATATCAAAAACAACTGAGACTAAACTAACCTTCACAAGCAAACGGATATGTCAAAAAAAAAATAAACAAGCAAAACCAAAATACCTGTTTCCTTGAAACTTTCCTGACAGACGCATGACGTCACGGCCAACAAACCCAGCTGAAGAACAAGCATCGTGTCCATCCTTAGGGCAGTAAAGCTTCTACGGTTGACTGGGTGTGGACTTACTGTGACCAGATTGGATTCACTGGAGTGAGTGGACGCTGTGCAATGGAGTACTGAGTACCTTAGAGAGGGCCGTCCATACGAAATGAATGCGCCGTATTGCGGAAATAATCGTCCAGTCGGCCAAATTTCTCACTCGCGATATTTTCCTTGACTGACGTCTGACCTGCAAAAGAAAAATGTCACCTCAGGACTGATCGACCTAGCAAACTGGAATCCGTTTATCGTCGTCTGGCTTTCTTTCTTTACTTTTAAATTAAAAAAAAAAAAAAGGTTAAATAAATTGAACTGACACCAAGATTAAAGTTGCACCAATGATATGCGGACTGAACGCGAAGCAGCTTCGTGCTCTTAAATGAACACAAGATGCAGAATACACATAGTGCCTATTAAAGACTATCCAAAAGTCTGATAAAAGCCTACATTGCACAGAAATCATAGTAAGACGTATTGGTTTTTCAAGTCTATATCAATGCCACAAACCTTAATAAAACTGCCTAAAATCTTTCCCGGAATAAAAAAGGACTAAAACATTCTGTGTAATAGAAAGTCTAATAAAAACCCTACCACCCAAACTATGAAAGCCTACATTGCTTAGAAGAAGGCAGTCGGCGTAATGTACCCGTACAAGGGCTGTATGAAAGCCTAAATACTTTATCACACAAGGTCTGATATAATCAGAGTCTAAACTCTTTCCCCACAAATGTCTAATAAATATTTTCATTGCTAGGGAATATAATGACTGTCAAAATCGATATTGCTTACACAGGACTAAATGTCAGATAAAATTCTATACATTGCTTACTAAGGATAATTAAACCTTTTATAGTCGTACACCTTACAAAAGATTAAATTGATATTTCTTACAACTATGATAATGTTTGTAAAATAATTGCTTACAAATGTGATTAATATCTGTGAAATGTTATAATTGCATACAAATATCGATAATGTCTATGAAATGTTATAACTGCTTACAAATATGGGTAATATATGTGAAATGATATAATTGTATACATATAATTATAAGATCCGCAAACGGACCATACGATCTCTGCAACTAAAGATGTATACGTTGCCTACAAAGGATTGTTAATGTTTTACAGATTGTAATTGAATGCAAATAGTTACAAGGTCAGCGGAAGATTACTTTAAAAAATAATTACAAGGCCTATAGGCCTGACTGTTTAAAATAATTACAAGGCCTATAAAGACTTGACTGTTTAAAATAATTACAAGGCCTATAAAGACTTGACTGTTTAAAATAATTACAAGGCCTAAAAGCTTGACTGTTTAAAATTATTACAGGTCCTTAACTCACCATTAAGCGAACAATCACCTTTTCATGACCAGACTTGAGTTATGTCAAAATCAAGGTGATTAGAATATACAATTTTCTTCAACAGGCAAATTTCGGTCCCCACCCTTTAGATATTTGTAAACCTTAAACTATTGAATAGCAAAACTTACTTGACCATTTTGGGCTGGTTTGGATTACATCAGCAATTCTAGCATATTCTTTACCTGAGTTATTTTAACTCTGGTACTTACAAAAATATCATGCGCAGTATTCAAAGGTCATGTCATGATAACGTTTAACAAATTATACAATAATTCAGTTTTAATTCAGGGACAAGCAAATTTACTCTGCCACAAATACTTATGAAGCAAAATATGTCTGTTACAATCACACTCTAATTCCTACCATATTTATTATTTAACAAGAATACTCATGCTTATTACTCTTGTATATTATAATCATATTGATTGCAAATGATCATACTTTAGTCTTTCCACTAAAAAACAGTTAAAGCCTATATTCTTTTAACATGATTATTGTGCCATTTAAAATATAGCAGGCCTTTGTTGTTCGCATGACATTCTTAGACTCCGCAAAATCATATTATTTACAAAGAAACAGAAATCTTTCGACGGTATAAGTATTATTTCATTATTTAAAACTTTTCAAGATAAGTTCTTGGGTCTATTATTTATGAGTTGAGTTGCGGGGTGGGGGTGGGGGGTGTATATACTTTATGTATAGCAAATTAATTAATAAGTATAAAAAAATATTTGTATTTTAAATACTATATATATATATGCATTTATCACACACACACACACACACACACACACACACACACACACACACACATACATATGTATTTGAAGACTTGTAATAACATATTTAATATAAATTGTTTGTTTTCATTTACCATTTACTCCTCAAACGCTACCACAACCACCAACTGCCAAACACGATCGTGTTGCTGTGGACATTATTTTTTTCAAATTTGATAATCCCCTTTAGGTAAAAGTGAACAGTATCGGCTGGCTGGGACAATAGCAATGGCGGTATTTCTATTGCTGTCAGATTATTCTTTTGCGAAACAAGGTCATTTCGAACGCACGCTCCCTTATGAACGTGGAGAGAGAGAACTTATTTATTTTTTTAAAGTGCTCCTAGTTTGGGATTCGTGGTGATGTTGGAATGCATGGTTATTATTTAAAAATCCAGTGAAATGAAGATTATTCCCAGCGACTCTACAAAACACCGTCTATTAATTGATGTTTATTATGATTTCAGTACTGCATCACAATCGTCGCAACATGGTCACTGTACAGTATACATTTAACGTACCACTGCCATAGTAGGACAGAATACAGTCACGTCAAACTTTGCCGTTGTAAAAACCAAACCATGAACGTGCTTATGCACATAAAAATGGCGTCACACGTATGCACATTTCGGTAGCCATTTAGCAGAATTTAAGTTAAAGTCCAAGTAAACAGGAATCCACTTCAAATATATATATTTATAAAATCCAGATATTTCAGGAATGTCAACACTTTTAAGCGTTCGAGTCTAAGCAGCCAGCAACAGTTATAAACGTTAAAAGTGGAATAGAAACCGATGTTCTCGTTCATGCTCGAGATCGCCACATGACGACACAAAGGGGCTAAAATGTTTTGGTCTATAGCAGATCAAACTGTTTTTTCACTCCTTGTACAAGACGACACAAAGGGGCTAAAATGTTTTGGTCTATAGCAGATCAAACTGTTTTTTCACTCCTTGTACAAGACGGACACAAAGGGGCTAAAATGGTTTGGTCTGTAGCAGATCAAACTTTTTTCCTTAAAATATTATTTCTTATTGTTTGTCACAAAGTGCATTAAATAACTACCAATTACTTTCTCCGCTGGCTCTTGAACCGTAAAGCCGTTGCATGTGGTCAATAGCATTTCCTTTTTATTCTTGTCTTCTTTTTTTTCGACAGGAGCAATCTGTTGTACTTTATTTCATTCTATTCGTAAGTAGCAAAGATCTTAAGCATTATTGAATGGTACTTGTTTTGCTGGTCTATCCTTCAGTGGTTAGGAGATGTAACTGTCGCTGACCTTCAATCCTAAGGGACATAACTCACTGGCCTTTATTCCTTAGTTTCTTTCATACGATATTCAATGTCGACAATGTTTTGCATGATTGTTGGGTTCCCACCCACCCAACTTTTCCTTATTTAAAAAAATTTAATTGATAATTTGCATTTTGGTTAAATGCTTTAATTTCTTACTCTAAAACCATTCCCAGATTTCTCAAATTTTAATATTTCATTCTACAACCTAATAATACAGACAACTCCAAAAGTGTAATTACTTCATTATTAGAATACAATAAATATAATATACTTGAGTCTACTCCATTATTGCTGCAAAAGGGAACGGTAAGAATATGTTTGTTGTTTATCAATCTATTCATTCGGGTTTGGATAAATGGCAATAACTTGTTTATCAGAGTTGTTTCCTCTTTATTTGCAAACCATGTTTCTCTCTGTCAGTCTCCAATGTCTTTAACATAAACTTGCTAAGTAATACTACTACTATTACTACTACTACTACTACTACTAACAATAATAATCATAATAATAATGTGATGCATACTGATATAATTTTAAGACATTTACCTCATTCAATTAATTAATTGCCTGATGTTATTATTATAAATTTTATCCTTTATAATTAATGTTATTTGCTAAAATACATTTGATACTTTTTGAAACATTGAAACCATCTCCGATCAAAACTTCTTATTAAATAATGAATTCATCTGTAATTGTAACTTTAAATGTGTTTGACTGTGTGTTGCTATACATGTGAGTGACATATTGTTCTTCATGCTTGCTTGTCGACAGGGTCATTTAATTTCGAGGATGCTAAACAACGTGAGCCGTAGAAAGACGCCAGAGGGTAAACCCCGTAGCGAAGTATAACCGGCTAGAGACTATAATTGTATGTCACAAACCGGAAACAGCCAAGTCACTCAGGCAGTCGATGTAGTTTCGCAAGGCCCCAGGCCTGGATTGGTGAGACGGCCTCCAATACATAAGCCAGGCCTAAGATCGGACTGTTATTAACAGCAATGACGCAGGACCTTCAGGTGGAGGTTCTTTGGTAAAGCAAAGGGGAAAATCAACTTGTGAGTGAGAAAATCAACATCGTGTTGACAACTTCGAAACATTCCTGTGGAGCGAGCGTGCATGTTTCTGAGAAGCTGTCCGCGATCTATGGCAATGTTTTAATTGTATACGTGCGTGCATGTGTGTGTGTGTGTGTGTGTGTGTGTGTGTGTGTGTGTGTGTGTGTGTGTGTGTGTGTGTGTGTGGAGGAGTGGGGTTTGCACAAGGTTGTGGCAAGAGTCGGTATTTGACAAGCACATCAACTCATAACCAACAAGCTATTAATAGCCTGCCAGCAGGTAAATAGAAAACTAGCATGTTCGCACATAATGTCAGATGAATTGGAAACATTAAGAGTCAACCTCCATTCATCTCAGAACTTTATTATATTAATTTTTTAAAATGCAAATATTTGTTTAAAGGCGCAATGGTCTCACGAGTACATATATTGACATAAAACGCTTTAAGAGTCCAAAATCAAGTGGAACTGTCTTGCTAACAGATTGAAAATTAGAAGTTGCATAAGAAAACTTTGCATTGATAACAGCAAGAGTTCCGTACCGTAATCCGTATCAATTACAAGAGCAAAAGTACCTATTCGATACAGAAACAGAGGATTATTTTGTTTGTTATTACATAATATTTCCAGTTTTCTAATATATTTTTTAAAACAAAAACTGTAAAATGAATGTGACAAAGATTAGTAAATTATTTTGTTGTATTAATTGCAATTATGTAAGTCTGCTATTGATAATGAAAACGCTTCTTTCAAATATTTTAGATTTATAAGCGAGTATATGACTATAATATCATGCTTACAATAATAAGCTACATTTGATTGTATAATCTTAAGGAAATGAACGCTATATCCTTTAGCTTTGTGCCACCTTGGATTTACACCACACCATTTCAAAGTAAATAAATACACGATTCGTATTGATGGATGAGTGTAATAATAACTGGTAGTATCATCTGCCTCAGTCATTTCTCTATACACTGCAGCTTAAGGCACAAGCTTAGGTCACAAACAGTGTGACGGGTCTTGCACAATTTTAGATAGATAGATAGATAGATAGATAGATAGATAGATAGATAGATAGACAGACAGACAGACAGACACAGGTAGATAGATAGATAGATAGATAGATAGACAGACAGACAGACACAGGTAGATAGATAGATAGATAGATAGATAGATAGATAGATAGATAGATAGATAGATAGATAGATAGATAGATAGATAGATAGATAGATAGATAGATAGATAGATAGATAGATAGATAGATAGATAGATAGATAGATAGATAGATAGATAGATGACTTGCCCCAAATCACATTCATTCACGCCTGAATAGGTTCAGACAATGAAACTTTAGAAAGAATACCTCAATGATGCGTTTCTAATAAATCTTGAAAACTTAGGTCACTTGGTGCAGTTAATAGAGTCCATTATCACTATACAAAACAGAAAATTATAATTGACAAACTAAACATATACTTCGTCTATTAAGATAATACTTAAGCCATTTCTTCAATCAATAAATACGATCTCGACTAAACGGAACATAAATGAGGGTAAGACATATTGTTTATGTAAGTTTGCACTAAATGAACATTTCTTAAATTATGCAATAGCAATTCTTACCGTTGAACAGGCGATCCTAGAGCAATAGCAGTACTTTGGTAGAGGACATCTCTGACAGGATTGTTGCTGGGGAATGGGTGACAGTCGCGGCACAATAGTGGATGGGGGTAGGGGGCAGGTGGACAATTGCTACTGGGCACTGGCTGTTCAGGAGCACTTCAGCTAGGTTTATGGGCACCACAAAAGTGAAAAAATGATCAACGACAAAACAGTACATTATTTTTTCTTTGAGCAAGAATATGCAACACAAACCAAGCAGTAAAATACTCCAGTCATTCACGTGTGAAAAGTAGTTTTGTAGCAAAACAATACTCATGACTTAAAGGGGCTAAAGACTTCAGTTATATTAATTCTTTATTTGTCCATTTACAAGAAGGAAATAATCGATAGGGGTGGTGTTGGGTTTACTATAAGCGAGCATAGAGAGTTGTTTTTTTTAATTATATTGCTCCAGGTACCGTATTCCTTATTACTACAATGGGTAGACAACTTAGTCTATGATGAGTGAAATGATAGTCAATCTATTAGCTCAGCTCCGGTAATTGTAGCTTGTAGAGCTAAACAAGTTCCAGGATTTGGAACACGAGTCAGGCTAAACTAAACTCAGAAAATTAGCAATGGAAAACACTGTAAAATAGAAACAATTCTCCTTTAAATTGTTTCCTCTTTCTGTCCATAATCTGTTCATCTAATGTGGGCTTTAGTTTTTCAATGACTCAGAGCCCTAGTGACGCCACTGCACTTAGCTTGATTGTGTACTCTCACGTTCCCACAAGAAACAGTTCATGACGTCCACAATACATCTCACGACAATCTTACTGCATCATTCAAAGTTAGCCTAAACAAGGTATGTGCACATCATTTGTGCAGGTGCAATCTTAATGTTTATGACATGACTCACTAAAGGACAGAACAGTCAGATCGTAACGAATTCTTACTGTCCACAAAGAGATCCACTCACTCACTCTATAACTTACTGCAAAGGCAGATCCATAAATAATGGCGGTTACAGATGTCTGCTACTTATAGATGTAATTCCACAGGGAACAAACCAGAAATTTCACCAAACTGTGTGATATTATCCAACACAAGTGATCCGATATTGAGAACAGGTACAATCATGAACATTTGTATAACAGCATTCAGGAAGGAAAACGTGTGGATAAATATTACTACAAATAGAACAGATTAAAATAAAATATTTTAATACATATGTTTAGAAAAATGTAAAGTTTCCAACATTGAAAGGATTAAAAATATATATCTATACTCATTATTCTCACTGGGCAGAAATACTCAATACAACATGCTGGTATGAGATTGTAAACAGTCAAGAGCGTAATCCTGTTTGAGAAATACTAAAGGCCTAGATATATCCTCAAGAAAAGTAGGCACAGATGAACAGCAATCCTCCTATAAAGTAACACAATAAATAAATATGGAATTGATCAGACTGTTTTTTAGTCAGTGAAAATCCCAAGACTAGATAGATATTTTAGAAATTTCTTTTAGGACATTCTAATGAGAAAAATTGTTATTTTGACTAACTGTGAGAACCATAGAAGATATCACCGCTTTGCTGCCCACCGAGAGAACCTCTTCTTTCTTTTCATCACTCACACTTTAAAAAATGTTTGTACCATTAAAGAAACGATAGCCGCACTATTCTAAAATGAAGAAAATAAAATTGATTATAAAAATAAAAGCCGGTATGGGAGAGACATTTTTAGAATTTCTGTATAAAATATACACATTATAATAGTTGATTACTCACTTTAAACGTCACTCATTGCGATAAATAAACACTATCTGTTCTTATTTTTACAATAACCCCTCTAATCAAAAACTATTGCGTCACGAAACTGTCGATGAATATCCTGATAGCAAGGGCTGATGGGTGTAATTATGCAACGTACAAAGCAAAATATTTCAAGCAAATATCTGTCTCCTTATATTACGCCTTTACACCAAGGCTCCAGGTCATGCTTTTGGACAGACTAAGTATTGTGTTTTGCAGTCACTTTTGGACAGACTAAGTACTGTGTTTTGCAGTCACTTTTGGACAGACTAAGTATTGTGTTTTGCAGTCACTTTTGGACAGACTAAGTATTGTGTTCTGCAGTAATTTTAAGTCTGTAAAACATAAGCATTATGTTAGCATTATGTTAAGCATTAATAAGCATTCATTTATGTATGAGTCTGTATTAAGATTTTTGATTATGTGTGAAATAACATTTAATATTATTACAGATTAATTATTTACTAAAACTGGCTTTAAACTTATTCCTCTCCTGAAGTCTTGAAGATTGCCAACAAACAATAAAATGACATTTACAGACATTTTTGTTTAACATTGAGAGAGTGATCATACTCTTTGTAAAAATATTTACAGTAGAAAATAAAATCTTTCTGCTTATATTTCAAATATTTATTCATTTTAGAGAGAGAGGGAGGGAGAAATTACGGCAATGATATTGTGAAAATTACAATTGAATACAGCAGATTTATTTAAACTCAAGGTCATACACATCTATAGAAAACGCACTTAAAAGTAAAGACGACTTTTAGCATTGCACTTAAAAGTTGGTTTCTTAAAATACTGATTTGACCGATTGTGAGAACCAAACTTAGTGTGCAAAATACTAGCCTGTGGCTCACTCATATAAATATATGTTATGTGGTAAAAGTGAGCCACCCTCACTAGAATATGCAATACAATCCTGTGGCTCACTCACTTAAATATATGTTCTGTGGCAAAAGTGAGCCACCCTCACTTGAATACACAAGTCTGTTGCTCACTCACTTAAATATATGCTATGTGATGAAAGTGAGCCGCCCTCATTGAAATACACAATACAAGTCAAGTTCCACATACTGCTCTTAGGAGTCTATCGGCCACAGTGTGGCGGACGATCCATAATGGAGATGAAGAGATACTTATTTTTTTTATTAGAGATCAAGAATATTTACATTTGCAAAATGTTTCTAACTTGTGGGATGAAATATTAGATTTAATTTATAATTTTTGTTTCGACTGCAATTTGTATTTTATTTTATGCAGTACAATGAAGCATTTTGGAATTGATTAATAAATAGATACACTACAGCACGTATATAGAGAACCTCCCCTTCTCAAAATGGCAGACGCTAAACTTCCTGTTAGACCACACGAGACGGACTTGAGCGTTGCATTGCCACTTAGTGCATGCGTATTGATAGCTCAGGGTGTCAACAAAAGTCAGAGTCTAAACGACCGAAAAATAAGACGACATCATGGGCCGAGGTGAAGCAATGTCAGTCAAGGACAGATAAGAGTCCTTTGATTCTTGTTATGATTTGACCAAGTTTCTTGGTCTTGGCTACATAAATATGGTGTTGGAATCTGGTTGCAGCTGAACATGAGTAAAAGTGAATCTAAAACTTGAGCTGCATTGACTATAAGTGTCGTGTATCTTTGTGTGTCCATGGGCGAGGTTGTCTGTGCGACTGTGTCCGTAGTAGGAAAATTACGCAATACAGTAGATGGCAACATAAAACAATTGCATTTGTGTCGGAATAAATTTGCCTAACCCTATTTCTAAACTTAATTGTCATATAAATCGTTAAATTGTTGAAGTGACACGATCTTGGGCACTCCTTATTATGACATTTTTGTGTCAGAATTAGAGTAAATACTCAGAGTTCAGAATATGCTAGAAGTTGTTGATGTAATGCAAACCAGTTCCAAAAAGATGATTAGGTTTTATTATCCAATGGTTAAGAATCACAAAAACGAGACAGGCCAATGCAGAAGAAAATTCTATTGTCTAATCACTTGAATTTGGTATGGCAAGATTTCCAGTCTTGATAGGCGACCATTAACTTGATGGTGAGTTAACTGACTGATAGAGAGAGAATGGATTTAGATATATTTCGTGCATTTTGCTATTTGTTATACTTGTGTTTTATGTAGAGATGTATTATGTGAGTAAACTATTATTTCTACAAATGTTTGAACTAAGATACTTATGTGTAGTATGCTAAACATTTGACATTATTTCTAGTGAACCTGTTCATAAACCTATTAGCTGTATTTATTATATTGTATGTGTGTATATGGCTAATAAATACTATTGCAGGAAACTGTAAGTTGAGATTTGAATGTAAGAATAAATGGAGTTAAAAAGGGATAAACTAGAAACTTAGCATTTGTTCCCTGGTTATATATTTTGCAGGGATAAGGCAATGCTTCTGTGTATTGTTGGAATCTCCTGGTTTATTGATTATAAACTGATATGACCATGTTAGATGCAGAAATATCTACCAAAGTGTGTGTAAGTGTAAGAGATATATTGCACTCCATTCATGTATGGTGGCAAGGTATGCTGACTTCATCGAGCAATTTCTGGTACAAAAATGTTACTGGAAATGGCTACAAATGTTGTTCTGCTTGAGTGAGCTGGTACAATGAATGAACACCCAGATTCTCGAAGAATAAGCAATGAATCCATGTTTTATATTACATGCGGAGGAAACACGTGGATTTGATGTGGACAATAAATCTGTGGCTTTGATGAGCACCAGTGCAAACTATTTCATTGAACTAATTGTCAGTTTCAAACAGTGGGTTTTTTTTTAAACAACAACAATAACAACCTTTGAATAGGCTGTAATAAATCAGCATTCAACAATGTTGATTTTTAAAAAAAAATATGTTGAATGTGTCTTGTGAACTATTTTTTGTTCTATTGGGGGAGGTAACTCATGTTCGTGGTAATATCACCTCTTCGAGCGTTTATCCCTCCTTCCTAAACCCACAGTTTAGATCACTAGCTTTTAGATATCTGTAGGGCAACACATTAGACTCAAGTCTAGCTGTAACAAATGCTTACATTCCATTCCTGGCAGAGCTCAAAACCTGCCAGTTTCTAGCTGCCTTCTTCGAGTTGGAGAATGAGCATTGTTCTGTATGCCTTGATCTTCTGTGGCACAATACAGATGTAAAGATATACAGATCTGCTTGGAGATTCACTTTAATGCGCTGGTCTGTTATCCCATTATTACGGTAAGAGCATTCTATAGTCTTTCATGTATGATCTTTATTTGAATTGTGATAAATATTTGGTAAACTATTTTTAAGGTGTGAGAAGTGATATGTATATGATTTTGTTAAATCTTTTCTATTTCTGTTACATTTTCTTGAGTTCTGAAACTTTTCCATTTGAAAGAATATCTTCCTTATCCTATGGATTACTATGGCTGCCTACTCTTAATAGTATGCTATTTCATGATCATCATTTTTAGAACTTTCTTTATGTTAATTTGTCTGAACTTAGCAAACAAATACTATAATTTAATTACCCGTGTTGCAGTTCTATTATATAAATGGGTAATTGTATCTCTTTGCATAATATTATATATATATATATTATGTATATATTTAATATATTATCTTGCTTATAATAAATATTAATCATTGTATTAAGACTATATATATACTGATTCTTTCTGGGTAACACAATAAGACCTTGTGTGCTATACTGTGCTAGAAGATTTTATTATGTTAGCCAGAGTCCTACCTGTTATTGCATTTGATGTCATTAGAGCTATCTGGAGACTGGAGTATTTCACTCAATGCTAAAGTAGTGTTATGGCATTTGATGTCATTAGAGCTATCTGGAGACTGGAGTATTTCACTCAATGCTAAAGTAGTGTTATGGCATTTGATGTCATTAGAGCTATCTGGAGACTGGAGTATTTCACTCAATGCTAAAGTAGTGTTAGACTCGAGTCACAGGTATAAAAAAAACAACATACATTACCATTTCTGACATCAGATCACACACCAACATTTCTTACATTAGAGTACACATCAACATTTCTGACATTAGAATACACATCAAAATTTCTTACATTAGAGTACACGTCAACATTTCTGACATCAGAATATGCATTAGCATATCTGACAATCGATTATACACCAACATTTCTGCCATCAGAGTACACATCAACATTTCTGACATTAGAGTACACATCAACATTTCTTTATATTAGAGTACACATCAAAAAATATCTGACGTCAGAATATACATTAACATTTCTGACATAAGATTATACAAAACATTTCTGCAATTAGAGTACACATCAACATTTCTGACCGTCAGAGTACACTTCATTTCTGACGTCAGAGTTCACTTCATTTCTGATGTCAGACACAGATGCTTTGATTCCTCTTGACTCCAGGCTACAAGCAATAGTCCGATACACGGGCTGTCATTTTACTCATTCTAGGTCAAACTCTGCCGGTAATTCGCTCTCTGTCATATACCGAGCCTGGAGTGATATCCACCGAAGCTACAGTTCCTGTCGATTCACTTCTGTGGAAGTATTGCAAGTCTGCATTATTGTTTGTAGACTTTGGATTCTGCGTACACTCTCTCTAAACTGTACTCATTTCATAACCAAAAACACTGTAGGCCTACCTGACTGCAGCATATTCTATTTCAAAATTTTGCATAAATAAATTGTACGCCCATTTCGACAGTCATAAACTCTGACTTTTCTTTTGCATTTATATTTCTATGCAGGTGTGGTCTCAGTCTACACTTTCACCAGATCGTTCACCAGACTCTCTCAGTAGTGTTTGCTTTACCAATTGTCTCCCTTTGTACACTGAGAGTAATTTAGGATGAGCATGTGTATACCTGTTTTGATATTCATAACCACTGACTTGTCTTTAATTAATTTTCTAAGCAGCTAATAGTCTTCCAACTTTACCGTACTTATTCAAATAAATGGTTCGTCCAGAAGACTGTGTGTTTACTTTATCAACTGTCTAGGCATGACAGAGTGTGGAGGACAGGGACAAACTATATGTCTGTCAAGTAAAGTGTGCTGTTCGTCCAACCACGTCAGTTGGTGGCTTGGTTTGTACTGAAGCTGTGGGTTGTGAAAAGAGTGAGCGTGTACGTACCACCAAAAATATCTGCAGTCGAATTTTTTATCACCCCATCCATAAATCGCAAACATTTAATTAAAAACTACGAATTATGAAAACAACTATCTGGATGTTATTTTCGTGCCTGAAATACATCAAACAGGACGCTGCCACATGCCATTTCCTGTTTAATGCACTGTCTTTTGCTGTTGAAGCCACATGTTCACGTCATGTGCTACACTTGCAATCATTGTTTGCATTCTTTCAGTCATTTCATAGCTTACTTTCCAACTATCAAAAATCTCTCACATAATATATTTTGTAACAATTGAAATAAAGTAAAAGACAATGTTAAATAGAAACTGTATTACGAAATAGTTTTCCATGTAGATATTGTTTATTACAAGTTCCAGATAATATTATATGTGCAGATAAAAAATATTGTGCAGTAATTACAAGTTTAATTTAAATAATTAATATTAACATTTGATTAATTAATTGAGGGATTCTCTTAATTTTATAAAGCTTATATAGATCTATTTTCATTTATATAAACACATTTGAACACATTATAAGCTTTAATGCTGTAGATGTTATTCTTATAAAATTTCCGTTTATTTTAGAATCACCAGCTAGAATCCAAATATTGAATGACACAAAAAGTAACAATAAACATCAAATACTTTGATTTAGAACTTATTGATTCTTACAATAAGAAAATCCGAATCTAATTGTCATTGGTAATAACTTCACAATGACGTATGCTACAAAACAGTGAGAATGACAGAGCAGATCTAAGCATATGAAATGTGGTGTAAAACTCGTGTTTTAAAGTTAACTTTTGCACCGTAAGGGCCCTTTTATTCTGTTACACGGCGTCTTCAGTTAATCTCACATCGAATCATTCATCATGTTCCATGTGAGGAGAATACTTTTACAATTAAAAACATCACTGTACAGTGTGCTTGCATCACTCTGCAAGAACGTTAACTCTGACTAAGCATGCATTAGAGTGAACGTTTCCCTTGAGAATCATGCGTATGTAGCTAACATTCCAAAGTCTTTACAATGATGCGAATGGTCTATTATACAGACAAGATAGTTTATGCAATATTGCTGGGGTGAGGGGAATGTTCCCTTGGACTCTGTATAGCCTCGCCTAAATTATCTATGCGTTTCTATTACTTAATCTAAGCACTAAAATTTCTCTACAACCGCTCCGTTGCTGGTCGCAGTTGTTTTGGTGCTATCCTTAACTCGACTGCTAGACGACTGTTGATGCTGACTTTTGTCCGTGGATACGTTTTTAGCGTGGAACTGGGAATGGTGATACACCGGATGTTCGTACGTATCCTTGTAGTGCGGATCGAGCCAGCGAGGCTGGAAATGATGCTCAGACAAGGACCGCAATGCGTGGCTCTGAAATGTCTCGTGTTTTGGAGCCAGGCTGTTCTTTCTCTCGTTAAAGATCATGGCCAGATTGACAGGCTCGGAACTGAACTTCCGTTCCACTGACCCATTTTTCACATCGTCTTGTAGGTTACTGCTGCCGCATGCGCAGATGGGCTTGCCTTGCTTGAGCCGCCGCTTAGTTCGAACAGTGAAAGGGATGAGGAGGGCGATGGCACAGATGAACACGACAATGACTCCGACATAGATTGCCGCCCCTTCCGACTCTGGAGGGGTGTGGTCCACGAAGATAAGAACAGGCAGAGGGTTTGAGACTATTGTGTCTGGCTGACCTTCGGTCCTGTTAATAGTCACCACCTTAAAATTGGACAAAAATAAACAACACAGTTCATTAACATGTTCTACACAACAAAGAAAATTCATATTTCTGAAGTGTCTTTTTGAGTGTTTGAAGAAGTACCAATATTTACTGAGTGTCTACATAAGTACATACTGAAGTGCCTATATGAGTACCTATTTAAATGTTTGCTGACGGCTACTGGGTGCTTGTTTAGGTACCCGTATGAGTGTTTGATGAATCGCCTATTAAAGTGCTTGCTACAATGACGATATCTTGTTGACGTACCTTTCTAAGTAGGTTGTTGACTAACTATTTAATTGCTTGCTGAAGTGCCTGCTTGTACTTTAAAAAATAGTTACGTCAAACAGCAGGCCATGTAAGAGATATTTCTGCAGACATTCAGAGAATCATTTCAGCGAATACTTATATAGGCACTCCAGCGACCATTGCTGAAGTGTCTATTTAAATGTTGGCTGAAGTTACTATTTCATTATTTACTGAAGTGTGGCTGGGAGAGTGTGGATAAGCTGCAGTATCTCAGTGTCCTTTAAATGCAAGCTAGAGTCTCTATTGAAAGACACAGAGACAGTAGTTACTCCCTCAAGACTCTACCAGACGAATAACCGAGACTTAAACATAATCTACAGGTAAATACAATTTCAAAAGAGAAAGGCTAATTAGTCTACTGTTTTGGTGTCCACTAAATTAAAAATATTAATTCACATAACTTAAATTACATACACTCGCACTTAAATGATTATTTTATGAATTTAATAAAATTGCTACTAAAGAGTCATAATAATAAGATGATGATGACGACGATGGTGGTGGTTGTTATGGTGATGGTGGTGATGATGATGATGATGATGATGATGATGATGATGACGACGACGACGACTTTACCCAGAAAGAGAACTGATCTTGATTCTTTAAGTCAGTTGAATCGCTGACGACGATATGCCGATTTTCATTGACGGTGAAAGTCACGCCGCTGTTGTGGGCATTACTATTTTCTAAGGGGAGGCTACTCACATCAAACACAAGACTCGGTGGAATGACCGTAAGCTTGCGCTTGTGTTGGGCTGTCTCCATGCTGTCATTGGTGGACGTCTGCAAATATGTAATATTATATTGCATTATATTGACAAAGTCTTCTTTTTATTTCTTTCAGGTATTTTTTTCAAACAATGATTTCTGAACAGAATAAATGTATTTTTAGATGTCTCTGCTGCAATCTTAAATATTTTCAATATTGTTATTTTTAAATGATTTTTTCTTTATGTAAGTTTATACAATGCATTATCATGAACTCTCTCGAGTAAGTATAATTGATAAATACTTTTTAAATATGTTGAGAGTAATTATGGAAAAATGTTTTAAAAGTGTGTTTAAAGTAAATATTAGCTTACTTTAAAAATATTTTGAAAGTAAATCATTTATGGGCAAACTTTACACAAAATGTTGAGAGTAAATATGGGCAAACTTTAAAAATATGTTGAGAGTAAATGTGGGCAAATTTATGTTGATAGTAAATATGAGCAAACTTTAAAAAATATGTTGAGCGTATATATGGGCAAACTTAAAAAATATGTTGAGAGTAAATATGGGCAAACTTTAAAAATATGTTGAGAGTAAATATAGGCAAACTTTTAAAATATGTTGAGAGTAAATATGGGCAAATTTGAAAAAATATGTTGAGAGTAACTATGGACAAAAATTCATAAATGTGACCTAAGATTCACATTTTTAACTAGTTTGTTTCAGAGTAATTAGGTCATCAAGTTCTTTCTTTGGAATGTAGTTTGATAAGGTTTCGTGTGAAGATGAATTATTGAGTGGCTAAAGTTTTCGTGTCTGATTAAATTGTCGGGTGGATTTATTTCTTCGTCAGTACTTTTTTTTAAAGTGTTTTAAGTGTTTTTCGTTTTTCTTATTCTTTCGGAAAATCTTTATTGATTGTATCTATCAATACCGCCATCACTTCATTATGCAAACGTTTATAACTCAGAAAATATTGCCAGTTTTCTTTTCACGTCATTGCAATCCAACTATTTTGTTTTCATTTCTGCAGATACGTCTTCACCGATGATCCGGAAGTGACACAGAAAAATGGTGGCAAGTGTATTTCGAATTTTTATTGGCTGACTATGATTCCTGCAGACCGCCACAATTCGTTGTTTTTTTTAAAAAAACACATTAATTTCAGCTTAAGCCACATCTATTTTTGCTTTGTTATGTTTTATGCATTTAGAAATGGTTTACCCCGTTTCTGAAGACAGCGTTTTCCCATAGTTCAAGTCGCAGGTAGAGCGAATCATGTCCATGACCATCCCGATGGTGAGAGAGTGTGGGGTGCAAAGGAACTTCGGAACCGGGCAAAGCGCTCTCAGAAATTTTACCGAAGATGGAACTGCACTCCAGACGATATTGGTACATGCCGTACATGTCTTCGTGAACTGGAATGGAAAGAAATCAAACCGATACCAGAAACGGTTCATTAATAAACACACTGAGCTGTTTAGTGCGTTGGGTCTGTTTGACTGAGTTTTATTCATTTAATATTTCTTTTAATGCGCTCTTTTCCCGCCTAAGGTGCTCGATTACCACTGACCACCACCGCCTCCACCAAATAATGGACAGTTTATTTTTACTGGATTTATTTAGGGGTTTAAGGGTCAAGGCTTTGAACGCCAGAGCTAGAGGGGATCCAACTCGGATGTCTGATAAAACTCGCTAGTAATAATAGGTGCATTTGAATGCGCACGAAGAAGCTAACTTGAAATAGATCGGTTAAATATTTAACGCAATTTTAAATCATAATACAGTTATCAGTTTAAGTGGTGATGTAACGATGGAGAAGGTGTGTGTGTGTGTGTGTGTGTGTGTGTGTGTGTGTGTGTGTGTGTGTGTGTGTGTGTGTGTGTGTGTGTGTGTGTGTGTGTGTGTGTGTGTTGTGGGTGGGGGTGGATATGGTAGGGTAGGCAGACATACAATAATTTTTTTTCTTGCTACTGAAAAATTATGTCATTTGAGTTCAGAAATTGTACAATCCATAGTCTAAATTAGAGGATGCATTAGCTGATCAGATACAGATGTCAGACAACAGACTATTGGTCAGTTTGAGGCAGAAAAATTACTTATGAATGTGCTTTCTAGATTCATTCAACGTCCAGATAATTGTAATTGTCATCTGGTAAATAACAATAATCAATTCTAAAACCTGCCATTCCAAGTGAATTAGTTCAAGGATCTACACACAACCTCACTCACACTGGACTGTGAGTGAGATTGAATGGTAAAATTGCTCATACAGCTATTAGAGTATATTTGACTCAGATCACAACTTCAACTGTTAGTATCTGGATTAGGACCATCACCTTAAGTGTGAGACACACTACAACACAATCACCAAACTTGTTACTCTCAACACCTGTTAAAAGAAATCTTATTGCTATTTTTTTAAAAATACAATCACTCTTTTTGCGATATGCAACAAAGCTGAAATGAACATATTAATTAATGCAAAGCGGAAACGGCACAAGATGTACTCAAAGGAACGACACAACAATGAATCATCAGAGCGGATACGTCTGCAAAAAATACCTGTTTCTCTTGAAAACTCCTTACTGATGGATGACGTCATAGCATGCAAGACCCCTAACAGGATGACAATGCTCTTCCTGTCACGTGCTGCCATCGTTCAAATGTAGTTTAGTCTTCTGGCTCTATTTTGTGTTTACCACTACAGAACAAGAAAGAAGAGAAGCGAAGTTTGTAAAGAAAATCTACGTCAACAAATATTTTTTACTAAGATAAAAATGAGGGGAAAAAAGATAATAATATATAAAACATTTACTTGAGTGAGAATTGACCTACTTAGCAAGAGTTACGCACACATATACACACACTCACACACACACACAAACACACTCACACACACACACAATTTGTCTCTCCGCCCTCCCCAACCATTTTTTCTCTCTTCTGATAATCATTCGCATTCTATTGCAACTGTCACTTGGCTGTCCCAAAAGTACACAAAAGAATGTCTTAAACAATGGACTCCTAGTACACGCTCAACAGAGGCACTACTTTGCTTGCTAAACTGTTCATGAAAATGAAATAATATATCACATCTTGTCATTTCAATACTTCGGAATAAGTGTACTGTATACAGACTTGACAAAAATTATTTCATTTCTAAAGATGGAAACAGCTGGTAATCACTAATACGACACGCGGTATTCCAAAAATAGAATGTTTATCGTGCTTTCTATCGATTGGCTAAAAACTAAACTTGTCAGCTGATACTAAATCTAAAAAATAGATGTGCTAGCCAGCGCCACTTTGATTAGCAAGAAAGACAATCGGTGCCAACCAGTTTGGATCGAACTATCCGCGTCAACCTAAACCAGATGCATGGATCGACTTACACATAGCTTTATTCATACCTATTATTTCCCTTTAATTAATAATATACCAAAGAAAATTGCATTTTAAGTTATGTATAATTTTGTTGTGAGAGATCGGTAATTTAGAGAGGTTTTTTTTAAAAAGTCTCTGCCCGCTTTTATTTGCACATCTTTATATGTTACTTTCTATTATTGTCAATAAGTAGTATTTATGTGAGCAAGTCCAGATAAAGCCATACATAAACGCACCGGAATCGGTCGACTCAAAAAGTAGGAATACAATCGATGGGCTGTCTTAAATCATATTTTAGTGTTCAGATTTCACAATATTAGATAAGTTATTAAAATTAATTTTACAGTTTATAAGCATCTTTTGAGAACAAGATTATCATTATGACTCAAATATTTTTCCTACTTTAAAGAAACTTAAGCCGTATAGAGTATTCGCACAATTTTTAAACAGTAATTTGTTTGTACAGCAAAAGCGAATCAAAATATTTTAAGCACTAGTTTTCACTGTAATATAATTGATCTGTAATCGCTTCTCACACTGTTTTTTTTTTTCCACATAAGTACGAAAATAATCAGAGTAGAAACGCTATTTTAAGCATTAACTTATACTTTTAAAATATCAAAGTAAGCTAGCTCGATTTTTTAAAAATAAGTTTGCAATTTTAAAATAATATCATCGGCGACTTACTAATTATTATTTAAACATTATTTTACACTTTTGATTGCAATGTCTTGATGCATTTCTCTGAAGTTATCTCCCATACGCCTTAATGTCCGGAACATTTGGGTTTCGTTCAATACCTAAAATATATATCTTTTAATAAAACTCTATAAAAGATACACTTTTCAGCTTTAGGCAGTATTTTATGGTTTCAGCACTTTCATGAGCTTACGACTTTTTTTTAAACTAATTTTTCTCTATTTTTCATAAAGACAATCTTCAAGACCATAGTTCACCCTGAATTCTACAAAATATATATTATAAAATGTTTCGGCTAGTGCAGCAATTTGAGAGCGATCGTTATGCGCGTTCTTAGTCAAATCTCAACAACATACCATTGTCTGTCACAACGTGAGATTGGGCCAGGATGTGTGTGGTCTCGTGTGCTGCTAGTTCTATACGTGCGACGTCTTGTCATCCCCAAAGCAAAATTGTTTTAAGCGTAACTGAAGACTAAATAAAATGCAATGAAAGAAAATATTTTTATGCAGTTAATAAGGAGGTACTGTATTAACCTTACTGATCTCTTGTGCTGCACAGAGATGAAAATCACAGCCCTTGTCCAGAGGTTCGCGAAAAGAAAAGGATAACCGTCATCTACAGTCTCACGTTTTCAAATTTCAAACCTGCTGACTCCAAACCCGATGTGCTGAGAGATCTTGCGTGCATTTAACTGTGTGCTCGATGAAAATTCATTTCTTTGCCGCGGAGCGGTAACTCGTCCCCTAACGTGGAAAGACAACCCTTAACACTGCACAGAAGTCCAACCGTGGCTCGTTCATAATTCAAGGATGTGCTTATTACTTTTTCATCTGTCGCGTCGCGGTGACATCTCGAAATGACACGAAAGCGATTGTATTCACTGAGGTGACCACAGCTGGACAGCAACGGTGTGCGTATGATCTTGCTGTAAACTTCACTGGTCAGAGTTCAAATCCCGGCTGTGTGTGGGGTGGTGGTGGTGTGTTTTTTTTGGGGGGGAGTGTTGGGGTTGGGGGGGAGAGAGAGATACATGCGATTTCAAACGTGGTCTCTAGTTTTTCTTCTTTTTTCCCCCCTTGTTTTAATTTATCCTTTCTCATTTATTCTCTTGAATGCTAAGACGTGGCCTGGAAATAGTCAAGACTGACAAGCGTCAAAAAGTAAAACGTAGAAAGATTGCGTCATAACCTGGCTGATGCGTTTCTTCCGGTTCAGCGTCCTTTTCGCGTGTAATCTACATGACATTTATTGCAGATTATGTGACAGTTAGCTGAGCGCGAAGAAAAGAATAGACAATAGGTAACACTTATCTTCTCATTGTTGGTAGTGTGTAGACTTTGTGTGCATGTGTTGCGTGTATTGTGTTATTGTGTGTGTGAGTAAAATTGCGTAAAGGAACCAAAGTGAGGCAAAATTAACTTGGCAGTTATGTTTTCGTATATTTGTAAAATCTGCACGATGAGGAAGCAGACTGACCTAATACAGCTTTTGATGTCTCCAGCTAGACTAGAATGTCATGTACTAATATTGCATATAGGATTAGATATCAAAGCCGGATTTAAGATTAAGCCTAGGCTCGAGGCTGCATGCAGTGTTGAATGTAAAATTGTAGCTAGGGTTGAGGTGATGTATTCTTAAAATGAACATGCCATATAGGTCCAGTAGGAAAAGCAATTATACAGCCAGCTCGATTGTTGAGACTGGTGAATTCAAAATGTGATTCAAGCCTTTTCGCGTATTCTGAAATGTTTCAGTTAACAAAAATATGACGTTTAACAATAACAAATTAACACATTTTTTAATACAATATTATTCTACATCAATGCTGATTGAGTCTTTAAGAAATCAGTTGGAATGACTGAGAGTCAATGAGCAACGAATACATAATTAGCACAACACTACATAATTAGCACAGTACTACAGCACTACATAATTAGCACAGTACTACAGCACTACATAATTAGGACAACACTACATAATTAGCACAACACTACATAATTAGCATAACCCTACATAATTAGCATAACCCTACAGCACTACATAATTAGCACAGCACTACAGCACTACATAATTAGCACAGCACTACATAATTAGGACAGTACTACATAATTAGCACACCAAATCATAATTAGGACAGTACTACATAATTAGCACAGCACTACAGCACTACATAATTAGCACACCAAATCATAATTAGTACATCATTAACTCATGCACTCTCTTAAGCATCACAACAGCAGCATTTATCGTGCACCATTGATCGCATAATTAGCATATGACTAATGTATTCACCTTCACATCTCAAAAATCATTATATATAATAATCAATCTTATCCATTTTCACATATTTATTATAATTAGTATATCTTTAAACTACACACTCAGACACATCAGGATGTAGAAGATCCTACACAGTCCTCCATACGCAACAAGTTTTTATCACCTTCTACGGAAGTAAAACAGAAGTCAAGAGGTATCAAATGGTCCTCTCTCATCCACACTGACTCTTTAAAAAAAAATTAAATACCCACCCCCTCCTGAGTGGTGACACTCTTTCGGCCCTCACTGACAAGGTGCCAACGTCCGCGAACCGTTTCCCCACAAAAATCCAGAGACTTCCAAAAACACGGGGGGTTCCTATCAAAAATCGATTGTACATATTAAATCTTCCGTAAATCCTCAGTCATATTTGTTCTCCAGGCACACCAAGGCTGTAACATATATTCAACATGCATTCTAAATTCTATATGTCTTACTCTTGCATCTTTCATTCATTCATTCATGCAAGATAGATAGATAGATAGATAGATAGATAGATAGTGGTATACATAACAAACATAATAGAGTGGTATGCATAATGAAGATAATAGAGTGGTATGCATAATAAAGATAATAGAGTGGTATGCATAAAAACATAATAGAGTCGTATGCATAATGAAGATAATAGAGTCGTATGCATAATGAAGATAATAGAGTCGTATGCATAATGAAGATGATAGAGAGGTATGCATAATAAAGATAATAGTGTGGTATGCATAATGAAAATAATAGAGTGGTATGCATAATAAAGATAATAGAGTGGTATGCATAACAAACATAATAGAGTGGTATGCATTGTGAAGATAATAGAGTGGTATGCATAATGAAGATAATAGAGTGGTGGGCAAAGTGACAGCTATAATCATGCTGCGCGGATTACTGCAACAGCCGTGGTAACCCCGCACTGCAGAAAATAAAGTGGTCATTATTTTGTAAGTACATCCCACGTAAGACGAGTACACGAACTGTAAAGTCGAGTGAGACTGTAAAACGTTTCTTACCCGCTTTACCTAAAGTAACGCATTCCGTTTTGCGCTCACTCTCTTTAGAGGAAATGACTTTCAAAAATCAAGTCACAATCTTTGAAGGAAAATAAAAGATTGATTATGTATATACTTTACAACTTTAAACACAGAAAACAATTAATTTGTAAATATAGAAGGCCATTATTTTTGTAAATATAGAAGGCCATTATTTTGTAAATATGGAAGGCCATTATTTTATAAATATAGAAAGCTATTATTTTGTAAATATAGAAGGCCATTATTCTGTAAATATAGAAGGCCATAATTTTGTAAATATAGAAGGCCATTATCTTATAAATTAATATAGAAAGCCATTATTTTGATCACACCAATTAATCTGTTTTGTAAGTGTATGATCCCGGATTTTGCTGTGGGAATAACTGACGTGTTGCAAATGATTCGGATTTTCATTTCGCTCGAAACTGCCTTTTTCTGGATTTGTTTTTTGCACCACCACCACCCCCACCCCCACCCCCATGTCGTGGTAAACAACCAAATGGATGTGTCCCCATAGTGCTGGTGGGATGGTGGTAATTGATGTGTCTTTGTTAATACTGTTGTGAACGACACAAGAAACAATTGTCAAATTCAGTGTCAAGGCCGCTTAATTTGACAAGTAGTGACGGGAAGTTTGGTGTCCGTGTTAATATTGTTGTTTTTGTTTTCTTTGAACACCACAAGAAATTATTGTCAAACTCAGTGTCCAAGGTCGACAGGGTGGTGACAGGAAGTGATGTATGTGTGTTCACCTTGTTGTTGTTTACTTGAAACATCACATGAAAAACGTCAGTTGCAAGGCTTAGTTTAAAAGTTTGACAGGTCAAGCGTTTCTGTCTCGAAGTTGGTCAGCCGTAGCTAAGGCTTAACTGGAATTCAAAACGTTGGTATTCACTGAAAAATATCACAATTCTAATAATTATCTAAACATGGACAGTTAATGACATCTTCATTTGATATTAATTTAAATAATGTTGGGTCTCGAAAGACAGCTAAAAGAGTTAAGTGGGACATATTTAAACTGCTGAATTGCATTGACGAATAAATTATCGCTTACAGAATGGATCAACTCTCTTCACATCATTATTTCTTATTCAGATAATTTGAATGTACAATATTTACTCGAAAACTGAGATCATGACAACGTGCTCTTTAATGAGTGCTGCACTAGTTCCGGGACACATAGATGCCCATGTCTGCAGTGCTGCTCGTCGTGCCGGAAGTCACCGCAGGTGACCTTTGCATGCGTGTTCCTTATGGACCATTACGCATGCGCGCGGTCTTTCGGGTCATGGAGGAAACAGGAAGATCGGCTCCTTCGGCTGGCTCTCCTCGAGCTGTACTTTCTAGTACAAAAGAAAAGAAAAGAATGAACTGCAGTATTTATTAATGACAGAACTTTCTTGTGTACCATACAATGTTCTCACACTTGTGTGTAATGCAGTTTTAGAGTTGGTCTGGCAGCTACATTTGTATGTAGTTACATGTCATATTTGTTTGTTATAAATGTGTTGCTAAGGTTGGTGGTTATTTTTGGAATGTGTCATATATTCTTTTAAATACAAATGTGTGTAGGTCATTTACACGTGTATTTGACTCTTCTACATTTGTGACAGTTGTGGTGGTATGTTTGATTAATACAGATATTTAATTCAATGAGTGTAAAATTAATTACAAAAGACAGTTATTAATAAGACCTGCAGTTAGTTTGTATATTATTATTTCTTATGTTGGATGAAGTCCACTGAGTTATTCGCTCTTTTCATCGATATATATGTATGTAAGTGCCTGTGTGCAAGCGAGCATGCGAGTGTAGGTGAGACTGTTGCATTTTTAAGTACAGAAGTGTAGTTTGTTAAAATCTACTTCTGATTATACTCATCTCAAACAATGAGTTTCGTTATTATTTTTTTTAATTATAGTCACTTAGTTCAGTGAAAGTTATACGTGGCAGCTCCGTTTTTTTGGAATAGTGTGGGACGGGTTCAATAGCTGGGCGTGGCTTTTGTTGGGTGTGATTGTTTTTTTTTTTAATTAATTTCCTCGTTAGATGTTGTTGTGGCGGAGTAAATTTGCCGCCTTTGAAGACCAGAATTCTTCTTACCCCAGATTCAAAGTGATTAGACAGTAGATTTCATTACAGCATGTAAACTTTTAAATCTCAGCCCATTTGGTTGGTCTCATTCTCGTAAATCATTACTATTGGATAATAAAAACTACTCCCTAGCTTGCATTACATCAGCAATTTCTAGCACAACCTCAATTCTGGTTGTTTACTTCGAACTCTGACATTTTCAAAAATACCTTCATAAGGAGTGCTCAAGGTCGGGTTACCATGACATTTTAACAATTTATATAACAATGAAATTTTAAAATAGGGATAGGCAAATTATATATATATAATTTTGTTTAGTATATACATTGATTTTGAAAAACAAATAATAAACCTGAAGTGAAATACATACAAATTAAAACAAAAGCATTAATTAGAATTTCGTCAACAAAGTTATTTTAAATGTGATGGCAAGCTTTTGTTGACATCATTTAATGATTCTATTCGGTATGTATAAGGTTACAAATTAATATTTTTAAGAATATTCATTTTAAGCTTTTAAAATATAAAAGACTTTATCCTTACCCAATTTTAAAAACAATAATTATTATAATAAATGTCCAATAATATGAATTAAATATTATTATATAATTTACAATGTTAACTCAGGCATATTTTAAAAATAATGAATGCCTTCCAAAACGTAGTTTTCAGCACTGTTATGTTAGGCTGGTATTCTCAAAATGGACGCACTGAAACTTCCGTTAGCGACACATCGGTAGCGTTTGCTATCATTGTTCCGCTTGCACTCATCCCAGATGTTCTCGGTCTTGGTCTGCTTCTGGGGGATCCCGAGAACCTCGCGGTGCGTTGGTTGGTCATGTAGGGGGGAGCTTCCGGCTTTCGCGCTTGGGAGTCGCGGTGCGTCGGCCCTAGTGTCTATGTATTGATATTTTGTAGCTTTGTTTGTTACCTTTCCATATTCTTCATGATCAATGCCAAATGGGTATTTTATCCTAAGGATTGTATAGTGTGTGGTTTCATTAAAAAAAAAATATATAACAAGATATTCTCGTAAAGATATACAAATTATTTTTAAAATGTGATAGAATTGTTTGGCAATGTGATGGCAGAATATTGTTGACATTAAATATTAGGTGACTGTATACTGCAAATGTACAGTTCTAAATATTTTCAAGAATGCTTCGTTTAATCACTTAATAGGTAGAACTTTTTTAATATTTCCAAATGCTAAAAACAAAATAGTTATAAAAAATGTCTTTAAAAAAAAATTCATTAGATATGTGTGACATATCTCAGCACCTTAGCATTGGCAGCAAATATATAATTTTTAAATTTGGAAATAGGGACAGGCAAATTTACTTCACAAATTACGCCCTCCTTTTTGAGCTGTTAACCATCGTGTTAACCATTGTGACAACCATCGTGTTAACCATGTGTTAACCATCGTTTTAACCATTGTGTTAACCATCGTGTTAACCATTGTGACAACCATCGTGTTAACCATGTGTTAACCATCGTTTTAACCATTGTGACAACCATCGTGTTAACCATGTGTTAACCATCGTTTTAACCATTGTGACAACCATCGTGTTAACCATCTGCTCTATTAAGAGTAAATTTCAAACATTGCCTGTCAACCTTTGACCATAATATGAAATGAATTACTATTTATAAGACCAAAAAAAATTATGTCGGTTTTAAGAAATACGAACAATTAATTCAACATGGTTATTTCTAGTGATTAATAATTCAGCATAAATCAATAGTCACTGAGCATAGAATATCAATGGAAAAAATATTTTCTCTCATTTTCAGTTGAAACATGACCACTTATATGTCCCCACACTTCAAGAGATATAAGCAAAATTTATCATGAGAAATCACTATAATTTTCCTTAGTTATAAGTTAGACATGACCCATTATGTCTTTACATTTAAGGAAATACAAATGCAAATCATATGCAAAAATCATTATCATCATTTTTTTTCTTCTTACCATAGAAGAATACGACACATATATATAAATGTTAGCATCATATAAACGAATTCTCGTTAAATTTATTTCTTCTCTCTAAGACAGAAGGAATAAAAGTATATAAATACAGTCCTCGCAGGAGTTTACAAGGAGATTCATACACTGGAATCTTTATCCTTTTGTTTCTACTTCTCAGGACTGTTTAAAAGATATTTAAAGTCTAGTTTTTCGGATAGATACCACAACAGTCGGACAGATACGTCTGTGTTGTAATTGTCCAAAGAACAGTTAAAACTGAATTTGTTATACTGTGATTTGGACATTAGCAAGTGGGTAGTTACACTCCTCTGACCTTTCAATATACGTGCAAGAATTCAAGTTCAATGCAGATATTTTATTTGGGTGTTCTAGTAATTTTCTACAATGTCAAATGGATATTTTCTTGTTAATCGATTGTCGGCATTTTTATTTATTTTTTTAATTTACTTATTGATAGGTCGGAATTTTGATATCCATGTCAGCTTATAGAATTAAAAAAGATGGAGTGAAACTCATTTATATTTAAGAGATAAAAACGTCCTTGTGAAAAGCGTTTTGTTGGAAGTACAAAAGTTACAATCTGTTCTTAGCATTACAAAAGAAAAATGATCAAGACAAATATTGTGTGCATCGCATTCGATTTTTCAACAACAGTCAATATTAATTTAACATTTAATAGTGAAACATTGCTAGATAATTTTGGTAAAAGTACATTCCTGTCAATTTTATCTCCCTTGGTTTGAGTATTTCTGCTTAGCGATTTGACAAAAGACTATTATAATTATTAGAATGGGAAAGGGCATGTTTGATTATGAAGACTATCCCTTAACAAAGGTTGGAAATTTAATTTTTATAAAGATTGATTCGGAATTACGCAGATGGGATGAGCGTATGTAATATAACATAAAATGGAAAGAAAGAAAAAAACAGAACAGATTTGTATTGTTTGCGTTAATTTATATAACTCCTCTCTCTCTCTCTCTCTCTCTCTCTCTCTCTCTCTCTCTCTCTCTCTCTCTCTCTTTCTCTCGCTCTCCCCCCCCCCCTTCCTAAAGTGTCTGTTTCAGATCAATGGTCTGTTTCGATTTATAAATTTATTATTCAATCATGCTATTATTTTCTCAAATAATAAGAAAGGGTGAGTGGGAGAAGGGTAATTCGGTCAGATTTTAGTAATCTCCAATAATAAGAGTAAGGAGAGAGTTGGGCATAGTTGAGGGTATAAAACAGTTATTTTATGATTATTTGTACTAATAAGATAATAAAAGTGGGTGAGAGAGACGGGGTGGGAGGGAAAATGGTTGGGTTGAGGAGGTATAGGTGTTTGCGCTGATGACTTTTAGTATATTCATTTTGACCAAGGGTCTTAAGAGGAAGCCCGAATAATATATACAATAAGATAGTTAAATTGTCAATTACGAATGAGGGGACATAACTGCTCTGTTTTAAGTTGTCCATTCATGCAGCTTTCCTCCCTTGAATTGAAGATGCCCGTTTATGACATTATGCTTGTGTGTGAGAGAATAATTTATGGGGAAGAGGGAATCACCAAAGTAATTCCACTTGGGAGTGAGAAGAGGGAGGGGGGGGGTGAACAGCGGGTATAACAAGTAAGAAAGGGAAGTCCGCAATAAATGCCAAACAGGAAGTACCGAATTGTTACAACAATCGGAAAATCTGTTTAATCTTGAAATTTTAACGAACCAAATATCGTCGGGGGTCTTGTGTAGCTACGGCAACAAATATTGCCAAGTGAATAACTGAAACCTAAACAGTGCATGAAACGCAGTGATTACTATAACTTTCTCTTTCCACTTCATCCCACGAAGTTCATATGATCCTGCTACCAGGTAGTAGCTGTTTTAAACTGTTGTACGATTGCCAGTATATTAGGCCTAAAAGTAACGTTTATCCTAGTATCGAGTTCATGCTGGCAAAAACTCAAGGACTGTGTTAAGGCAAACATATTTGCAATGTATGTCCCAACTCAAGGACCGTGTTAAGACAAGTTTATTAGTAATGAATGTCGTAATTTAAGGACTGTTGTATCAAGCCTTCTGGTAACGCGAAGATGAGTTCCAGAACGGCAATAAAGCAGGCTATTTGTAACGCGTGTCTAAGTCCAAGTAACGATTAACTTAGTTAAGTGATTGTGTTTATGCAGGCCTACTTGTATCAAATGACTGAGTTCAAAGAGTGCATTCATCCAGGCCTGTACGTAACACTTGTCTGAGACCATAAACTGTCTCCATAAAGGCCTAAATGTAATGCTTCCCTTAGTTAATAGACTCTGTTCATGTAGGGCAGCATGTAACGGGTATCTCTGTTTAAATGTTGTATTCTTGAAGGCTTACTTGTAACGCTTTTCTAAGTTTAAAATTTGTGTACATATAAGCGTTATATATCTGCATAAATGAGAAAAGGTTTTGCATGTTCCAGGGAGTGGCAAATATATATATATTGACTTAACGAGAAACCTGCTGTTATATATTATTGTATAGAATATTGGTTTGCTTTTATTGACGACTGTTCTGTATAAAACTAATACATATCTCTTTCACAGAAGTTTCTATGGCGTTAGCGATGATTCATGCTGTTTGTATAGATGATGAAATTGAGATAAGCACGTGTTGTGCACAATGCTTTTATTACTGTGAAACCATTTGTGATGTACACCTAACTAAAATTAATTTAAATTCACTTTCTGCAATAAAGATTAAAATAAACGGTGTTCATGCAATAAATAAAAACACTCTTGGTCAATTAATAATGAATATTAGTTGGTAAGTGCCTAAAACAAGTTGTAATGAATTATTAAAATAAATATTTCTTGCAGTTTCAACTTGATATGTGTTGTTAACAAGATTATTAAGTTATCGTTCACAAACTATGTTTGACCTAGATTCCATTTCACTTATTTTCCATGTTTTGATTAATTTGTTTGGAGTGACCGAAATTGGGAATTGGCTGGGGGGTGAGTGCGGAAAATATGTGAATTGTAATTAATCAAAGGGAAAGATAGCATTGCCAATTCCAGGGCATATCAACTAATCTGCTTGTCGCTATGTTAAATATTTTGTTGTCCCCAAAATTGATCGTGTGAACGAACATAGAGATTGAAGAGTAGGTTAGGCCGTGGGGCTGTCATCAGTTATTAAAGTTAATATAATATAAATTTCATGATTAATAATTCTGAGTTGTAAAACTGTGACAGGGTCTTAAATGAAACCCCAAATGTGACAAACAATATGCTTATCAACCAACAGTAATATAATAGTCCCTGAAATTTCTTGTCATGAACAATATGCTTATCAACAGTAATAGTCGCTGAAATTTCTTGTCATGAAGCACGTGCTTATCAACAGTAATAGTCCCTGAAATTTCTTGTCATGAACAATAATTATGCTTATCAACAGTAATAGTCGATGAAATTTCTTGTCATGAACAATATGCTTATCAACAGTAATAGTCGATGAAATTTCTTGTCATGAACAATATGCTTATCAACAGTAATAGTCGATGAAATTTCTTGTCGCGGAATTCCTCTCGTGAACAAGTGTGTGCATTTGACCCTATTCCTTACCAAGCAATGAATCCCCAGTTCGTTGTTTTCTTTCAAAGTCAAGGAGCCCCCCCCCCCCCCCATCCACTCCAACATCAACAGTGACGTTACCCTTCACCCCACCTCACCCAGCAGAAACATCTTCATTTACATTGAGTTCATTTTGTTGTTGTTGTATTGTTGTTTGTGTTACTTTGTTTTGGGACAATTGGTAGTGATTTCGTATTTTGAATTATTGAATGTGTGTGTATTTTTATGTTTATCTTTTCTTCTTTTTTTTTAAATACAGAATTGTGAGTTAAAGTTAAGATTTTTTAAATTTTTGGGGGGTACATGTACAAATTTGCCTCGGCAATCAGTGAAATCCTAAAAGAGAATATCGCTACAGACCCAGTGTCAGCGTGACAAGTGTGGCAGGCTTGCGCAGTGACATGACACTCTGATACTCACGTAGCTCCATTTCGGCTCTCAGTAAACAGCTTGTTTGTACCAGACAGTTAGTGAGCGGCAAAGAGCTTAGGGTTGTTACTGATAATCGCCTTTTCAGTAGAAAGAAATTAATCAATGATACTTGAGTCCGTTAGCTTTTGTGGTGACGTGACCGCGCCCGCCGCTAGTACGAGTCTTATAATCTAATTAGGGCTACACGGGACCGGAAATCGTGCGTGTCACTTATCGGATTCCTCCATTTCACTATCACACGCACGCAAGCACACATGCACACATACACGCACGCACGCACGCACGCGCACACGCACATACACTATACAATAAACTATAAATTGTTTCAGAATATTGTCTTTTGATCTCAGCCAGTTTCTCGAGACACGTTGGCACAGTTTGTGTTGGTATTTTTTTTTTCTTTTCACTGTATTTCCACTTCTAACGACAAACTCTTTAGGACTGAAATGCTGGTGACTGAGAGTCTATTCTATACATGCACTTACTAGCCCGCATTATCCTGTAGGAGAAAATGCGATTGCTGGCAGGACCCGCACAAAGAAGATTAACTCTTTCCAGTCTGACGTAGAATGACATCAAACGCAGTTTCGCGTTCAGTGCAAGAAGGGTTAAAACAGGACGAGCTGGGCAGTAACGTCACTGACGGGGGGGGGGAGGGGGAGGGGCGGAGGGGGGAAGAGAGAGAGAGACGAAGTAATTATTATCGATTTTTCTATCCCGTGCTGCATCGTCCGCTCACCACTCTGATCATCAGGGTGGTCGCGAGAGGTACGTTCTCACTGTGTGCGTCTCTTGACGCACGGACGGGATTGCTGCGAAGACTTCATGCAGGATGGCTCTAATGTCAATGATGACGACGTGGATAAAGGTGACTGATTGATTATTGACTGATTAGTGATCAAAGCATACGGCATCTGAGAGCCATGCTCGTGTTTTACCACATCTATTTCTAAAAACTCGACGATTTCCTGACATTTAAGTTCTTTCAAGTTTCTCTGTAATCTATTAGTTCGCTTTGTTGTTTGCGCTTGACTTGATTTATTAAATTTAATAATAGTTTTTTACCTTTCTTGTCTATAAATCCAAGTATAGATCACAAGACTACTGGGGTTTTTTGTCGCTCAGTAATTCCACATCTGATTTTTGTGGAATGGTTAACACATTTTATTTGAAACTTGTGCAGTTACCACGGTTACCCTCAGTGACTGGTGTGCACCGCCATCGTCGCATAACATTTGTGTGTATCATCAGTGTGTGCATGCATTTGTGTGCCTGTGTCTTTTTTTTTTTTTTTTTTTTTTTTTTGGGGGGGGGCTGCGCTGCGCGTTTATGTGCAACATCCTGCAAGTGATCCCCCACTGTCCAGTCGATGTGTACTGTCGTATGTAGCGTTGTTTTGTATCCTCTCTAGCTCACCGGAAATGGTCGATCTCACTGGAAAGATGATGAAGTCGGAGAAGGGGAAAGGAGGGTGGGGGAGACAGCTGAAAAATCCGCTTTCAGTTCTCACACGCCAGTCTGGCTTGAGCTTGGGGAGTGAGGGAGAGGTGAGGGTTGGGTGGGAAGTCGTTGACAGCCAAACTAAACAAGGCGTGTGGTGATTTGATGCTTCTTGACAGTAACAATGTCATTATTTTTTCCATTCCATTCTTCTTGTCTAACTCGGCTGTGCGGTAAGGGTTGGGGTGGCCTGCTATGAAAGGGGTGGACAACTAGGTTTATCACGCCGAGTGTTATGGGTCGCGTGGCTGCATTAAAAAAAAAGAGAGGAAAAAAAACTTTTAGAAAGAAACACACTGAAGAAGTTGCCTGAAACAACTTCAATAAACTGACTTAGGCACGACCCCCCGGGGCAATGCCCGGAAACTAAAACAGGTCGGCCGGAGCGCGCAAAATGAAGCGCTTAATTACATAATCAGTGCACGCGTGCATTATCTCCCTCTCTCTCTCTCTCTGACACAACACACCGGCGCACACATAGAAGGCTTAAACGAATCTTTCGAAAGAAATCAAACACAACCATGAACTAATGCGTAGCCAAGTTGCGTAAAATGGGGTATATTTACGAAAAAAATGGTAGCACCGAGTACACACACGCAAGAAGTGATACTCTGGGTATACGCACGGCCTGGCACAGCACACAAGAACTGATACTCCGGTTATACGCACGGCCTGGCACAGCACACATCTGGTAAAACAGAACCGAACACACCTACTAACACAGAGCCGCTCCGTCGTGGCTGATGTCATACACACCTCGTGGAACTATTTGGAACTTTGCGCCAGCAAGAATGAGAATGTATACATCGTCCCTGTGCAGGCGGGCCTTCGCACAATATGAAACGTTGCGCATAATACAGAGCCGTATCTCGATTTAGTACCAGCTTTATGAAGACGGATTATAATGGAATGGATTCCTCAACTGGAATACTCATCACAGTGGATGTGAGGAGACGGGGAGCCGCGACTTTGTGAAATTAGAAATTAGAAACAAATTAGAATATTTTTAAAACAAACGAAAAGTGTACATTCGCCGAAGTGCGAGAAGAGTACAAAACAATTAAAGCAGACACTTTTAATAGTAGGTAGGTATTGTAGGTAAACAGACATTCTTAATAGAACATACCAGTTAAAAGACACTGCAGAACGTTGCAGTTAAACAAGCATTCTTAATAGGTCATCACAGATAAACAAGCACTCTTAATAGGTCATCACAGATAAACAAGCACTCTTAATAGGTCATCACAGATAAACAAACACTCTTAATAGGTCATCACAGATAAACAAACACTCTTAATAGGTCATCACAGATAAACAAACACTCTTAATAGGTCATCACAGATAAACAAGCACTCTTAATAGGTCATCACAGATAAACAAGCATTCTTAATAGGTCATCACAGATAAACAAACACTCTTAATAGGTCATCACAGATAAACAAGCACTCTTAATAGGTCATCACAGATAAACAAACACTCTTAATAGAACGTCGCAGTTAAACAGACACTCTTAGTGGAACATTGATGTTAACACAACTTTTAATATAGCATTGCTGTTAAACAGACACTCTTAATAGAATACTGCAGTTCAACAGACACTCTTAATAGAACATTGCAGTTAAACAGACACTCTTAATAGAACATTGCAGTTAAATAGACACTCTTAATAGAACATCGCTATTAAAGGATACGATTATCAGAACAGAAAAAAAATAACAGTTCTGCTAAAGCAGAAACTGATAATGAAGGCAGACACTATTAATAAACAGTACAAATAAAGCACACACTTTTAATAAAACAGTAATTAAAATCTTTCACTCTAAACCGCGAGAACACCGTCACTTTTCAACGATTTCTTATTTTCAGGATTTCTTGTTCTTTTGCAAATGATTTTCCAACAATAATTCTTTTTCTTTTTAAGCTACTTTCATTATGATTCTTCTTTCATTGGCTTCTTTCCACTACTTGATTGGTAAATATTAGTTTATCATTAATCATTAACATTAGATCTTTCATTTATCTCTTTCTCCCAAGGGTGGCATCAGTCAAGGCAGGTAACTCGTCAGAACTCGTCAAGCTGCTGACATCACTAAACTATTAATTTCCAGTACTAATATGTATGAAAATATATGTAACTTTACTGTCATTTTAAATCTGTTAGTACATTGAACTCTGTAACTGCATTAAAAAAATTATGTCAGTCAGTATTGTTTTCAGTAACTTGTATTGCTTGATGAATACTCAATACTCGTAACTTCTAATGGCTTTCATGACGTTGCGACCAGCTTCAGCTTGTCGCCGTGGTTTTGACATGTTAAGTTTGATTGGCTCGCCAGCTTTCAGTGCGGGCCTATTGTTTAATTCGGCTAGCCGTGATTCCACGAATAAATGAAATCAAGACTCAAACCCTTCACCCACACTTTGCTGAAAAATCCACTGAGGAGTGTCACTAAATTTGATCCGACTGCTACCATACACCGTGAAGTGCAATCCGATTTAATCCCATGAAAAAAGTGGCATCTTAGTCGCGATTGGACCTATGAAAAACTTAAATGACTGCTCCTCCGAAGACTGGATTGATTCATTTCGCTGATGGAGATTATGTACGGTCGTTCATGCGTGTGAGAATGAAAGCTTGGAGAGCTCTCCACAGACACACACACAAACAAACACACACACACGCTCACACACATAAACACACACACTCACCTTTTTTTTTTGGGGGGGGGTTACGACTACTCCTCTGCCAGTGACCCTCTCCGCAAAATGGCACAACTTTTCAACTCGAGTGTCCTTTTCCTTGGGACGTTGAGGTGCTAAAGGCGCAAGGATTGGTTCCCAAAACGCTGCATTTGGCATACCATCTACCATCAACAAAACTCACGATTGGAGAAGCCTCGTTGATAGTGACTACGTAACTCGACCAAAATTTTGCTGTTATTGTTGACAATTTTGTCTTTGCACGGGATATTTATTATTGAAACATGACAAGACAATCACATCAAGAAAATGAGACGAAGAATTGTAAACATTCATTAATTTTCTTCAATAGTTTACGGTTGGTATGTTTGATGGTAGGTGTTGTTTTGGTTTGGTTTGGTTTGGGGTGAGGTGGGCACTCCTGCATGACCCGTGAACTGGACACTTCTGCTCCTACATGACCCGTGAGCTGGATACTTTTGTTCATGCATGACCTTTAAAGTGGACACCTGCTCCCACATGACCTTTAAAGTGGACACTTCTACTTCCCCATAACCTTTAAACTGGACACTTCTTCTGCATGACCCATGAGCTGGACACTTCTGCTCCCGCATGACCTTTAAACTGGACACTTCTGCTCCTGCAAACATGTCTCGGCCATCGCATTCCTTGGCTTAATGACTGCCAACCGTATCCTTTGTTCTTTTACATTTTATGCAAACTGAAATTGCAATAACTGGTACAGGTACAGGCGTTTATATACATATACTTTACACGTATTGGCAGCACTGGTACAGGTACAGGCGTTTATATACATATACTTTACACGTATTGGCAGCACTGGTACAGGTACAGGCGTTTATATACATATACTTTACACGTATTGGCAGCACTGGTACAGGTACAGGCGTTTACACGTATTGGCAGCACTGGTACAGGTACAGGCGTTTATATACATATACTTTACACGTATTGGCAGCACTGGTACAGGTACAGGCGTTTACACGTATTGGCAGCACTGGTACAGGTACAGGCGTTTATATACATATACTTTACACGTATTGGCAGCACTAAGAGACAGCTGTCGATGTAAGCTAGGCGATCTAATAATACACAGGGGACAGTCTTATGCATTGATGACTTTGCAATTGCTTTATAATTCAAACCTCTCCGAATTTTTGTTAGCATTTCGTTGTTAAGAAAGAAAAATAATATTAAATATGGCAAAATATTTAAAGTTCGCTTAATAAATAAATAATTTTAAAAATATTTTCATCAGACGTAACTAGACCTTTTCGCTCTTTATCCAGCAGTTCTATAGACTAAAGTAATTCATCTCAAAATATTTAGATCTAAATTTGAAATTCTATTATAGACAAATATTTGATCGGCACTACGATAGTGAGTAATATTTAGACCACGCATAACTCTATTTGTTTAGCTAACACTAATTCCATAGTGAGTAATATTTAGACCACGCATTAACTCTATTTGTTTAGCTAACACTAATTCCATAGTGAGTAATATTTAGACCACGCATTAACTCTATTTGTTTAGCTAACACTAATTCCATAGTGAGTAATATTTAGACCACGCATTAACTCTATTTGTTTAGCTAACACTAATTCCATAGTGAGTAATATTTAGACCACGCATTAACTCTATTTGTTTAGCTATCACTAATTCCATAGTGAGTAATATTTAGACCACGCATTAACTCTATTTGTTTAGCTTATACTGATTCCATAGGAAAGACCGGTCAGGCCATAGCAAGAAAACGTTACTCTCCAAACATATTTGTTAATTCCATTTATTTTTATTTGTGTGTACACCCGACACTGCACGGATATGATCGACTGGTTCCAGAGAGTATAAGCTTAAGCAAATCATTCGCAAAGCTTTTTGCTTCATTTATTTTTTTTTAATCGCTTTACGTCATACCTGTCGAACACACTGTCTGTACCTTTTGTCATTTGGAACATGCTAAATCTCTCTTCTGATAGTTCCCTGTGTAAATCTCCCCGCAGGTCTTGTAAATATGTCGACGCAAGCATTCACCACTCCCCCCCCCCCAATCACACACACACACACACACACACACACACACATGCACACAATACAGAATCGATGCTGTCAGTCTGGTCTCTGATGGTATGATTGCTAGTTCAAAGCTGATTTCTGTTTTGCTTTTTTTTTTTTCCTAATGAGCTAGGGATGAAATGAATAGTAACTCCCTCAGTTTTTTCCCCCCATTTCAGCGGGAGACTACCTTTGTGTTATCCAAACCTCAACGGAGAGTCTTCGTGCCGAGTAAGCGGCCTTTGTTGAACTGTAACTCTATTTGCAGAAACGAAAAAGCGCATCTTTGATCTTTCACGGTGTCTTCAGACGTCTTCCGCTTTATCCGCTCCATTACCTCCCTTCTTCTCATACCACGTGACTTGCGTAGCGCGTGTGCTAACGTCACTTCCGCTCTTTGGGTTTCAGTCCCTGCAAGGTGGAGTTTATGAGAGGCAATCATAATCGGATTACGGTTCTGTCGGCTTGATGGGTATTTTTTTTAATCTGTTCCCGGATTTCTGGGGGTTTTTTCCCCCGTGCATGCCAACAAGAACTGAATGTTTAAAATCGTGTTGGGGGACTGGACAGGGATAAAAATGATGACAGAAACACGCCCATGACATTTTTGGCTAACGACCAAAGTGTTCACAAACAAGAAAACAGCAGTAACCTGGTACAAATCAGTCATCTCATTAAAGAGCTACATGACTGGTTGGGCACGCGCGGGTCAGACTTTTTACAAACTCTGCATGGTGTATCCGTAGGCAAAATCAGCAAAAGTGGACTGCGATAGTGGACTGAAGCACGTTAGCAAATCGACCGCGCCTTAAGAATCTGATCGTAGTCTTTACCAAGTGAGATGTTGCTACTGCTATCTGCCATTTCATACCTGCTTATGTTTTATTCCGTGTATGTATACGTGACAGGTTTGTGACAGGAACATTTACAGTGTTTACACGAGAATGAGAAGCGGCACGAGAGAAATATTTTATTACGAAAATTATTGCGATATGTATATATGGCCTAGTCTCTCATGGCAGCCATTAAAGCATGTCTATGATTCGGCTTGGTTGAAAATTAATGGCGGCCTCTGAACTGTTTGACAGTTAATGGTGAGCTATTGCACACTTTCTCGTACCAGTCATCTGAACACATAACAGAATTTTGCTTAAGTTGATTACTCATTTTAAATTTTAAAGAGATGTGTGATTTTCTGTTGCTAATTCACCTTTTGTCGGTTAGTAAATTACAGGGCGAACACAAGTCTGTGTGCCGTTGACAAGTGCTGTATCTTAATCAAGAGAGAGAAAAATATTGTTTGAAAGGACAAGATTTGTGTTTTAACCATGCAAATGTTAGTTTCCAGTAAAAATGTTGCTATTTGTTTAATTATTTCCAGACTATAATACGTAACTTAGGCATGTGTGACTCCAGTAAACCTTTCGCTGTCTGTTTATTTATGTCCAGACTATAAAAGATAACTTTAATATGTGTATCTCGAACAATGGAACATGTCAAAACTGATTTAACTAATCACGACGTGCATGTGCAATCAAGTTATTCTCCCTTTTTCCATGGCCAAACTTTTCACTAATTAGTTTTGGAAAAAACAATTCTTTCCACTTTGCACGAACACAACAGCAATAACTTAATAACAACATTAATAATAAGCTTGAAAATATACCAGCCTGAGACTTTTTCAAAGGGCCTTAATTTCTAATAAACAAAGAATGGGACTAACTTCTTACCAATATATATTTTTCTCTTTGTCTACAAAACATTTAAGACTCTATTTTTCAACGCCGTGATGTTCAGCTGTTGTGGAGCTTTTGCAGAAAATTAATTATCTCTTTTCTTAATTGTCTTGTATGAGTGTGTCGACTGAATTTATAGATTTAGTGCCAGAAAGTATGCTTCCAGTTCCTGGTTGTCTATCGCGGTCGCACTAATTGGAGAGGGGTGGTAAGATGGGGGTTAGAGAGTGGACTGGATTTTGATTAGTAGCAGTTATTTTCCTCACCTCGTTCTTTCATGATCATTCATTCTTTCCTTACTGAGAAATACAAAGATGATTCTTTTTTATTACTGATACATGCTTTGACACTTTCACTGTTATAATCGTAACAAATTTAAGTTTTAATTTTTTTTAAAATATAAATTACCATAAACACGTCAACTAATGTTCTGTTGACAGGGGGTATCGCTGTGCAAAACATAAATATATGAATTTATTTTGATTCATTTGAAAGGAAATAGCGAATATAATTATTCCCGTAGGGTAGGCTTTTTCCGTGATGATGTATGCAAGAATCAGCTTTTCTCCATCTGACAGTGAGGTAACGTTGTTATTTTCCCATGTTATTAATATAGGAATCAGTTTTTCTCCATTTGACAGGAGGTAATGTATGATAATTTATGTAGGAATATACTTTTCTCCGTTTGACAGGAGGCAATGTATGATGATTTATGTAGGCATTTGACAGGAGGTAATGTAGGTTTCAATTTTTTTTTTTGTTTTAAAAACAGAATAAAGAAGACGTTTACGTTCATGCGACAGGAAGTGACATAAACTTTCTTAAACTTGTCAATTTGACAGGAAGTAGTACAGATCTGTTTGACCAGTAGGCAAGGGTTGGGTAGAATAAATGGGGAGAGTGAACCCATTGACCCGACTGTTCGTTTCACAAAGAGTCGAGTAAGCATATTTTTGTTCATTGGATGTCCAGCAATGCATAATTATATTTCTAAATTTGACCACAGCAATGTAGAACGCTTGGGGTTTTTTGAAAAATAGCAACGGTGACTTTTCATTCAATTGACAGTGAGTAACGTAGACTTTTCGCTCATTTGGAAAGTGACGTAGACTTTTTGACAGCAAGCAACGTAGACTTTTCGCTCGTTTACTAAGAGTAACGTAGACTTTTCGTCCATTTATAAGTAACGTAGAATCGTCGTTCATTTGTCAATTCAACAGGAAGTAACGTAGATTTCTCGTTTTTTCTAACAGGAAACATCTAAAAATTGAAGAAACAGAAGCAGATATACGGGAAGACAGAGCAATACGTCTGAACACTGCCACATGACAATGCCATGTACAGAGATAAATCAAAACATTATGAAATGCGGTCGGGGTTCCTTTCAAGTGTTTGGCATAATTTGCCAAGGAAGATGTACAACAGTCACCTCAGGGCGTTATAAAAGTCTTAAAACATCGCCGTGTCTGTGTAATAAATCTTATTCGCCTGTCTGCAAAGTGGCCCGTCTCAGAACGAAGTCAGTGGAAACAGCGATATATGCCGCGCAGTAATTAATTAATTAATTAACTGCTAATTATAATAATGCAATTTAACCACATTCGATGATGCAAATCGGATATTTCTTTAGTTTGTAAACTTGGACGGAGGATTATTAAAGCCAGGGACAATTTCAAACCGCCAGTGTATAATTCTATTTTTGGTGGATGGGGGTGGGAGGTTGTCACATGTGCACATGTACTTGACCGACGTGCCTGTTTATCCGTCAAATTAAATTCGCTCGAGAGTGACGGCCCTTTGAAATGTATGCAAAGCCTCCTCCCCCCCCCCCCCACTTATCAACCCTGCTTAGGTTGTACACGTTCGCATAATATGCAAGTTTCATCCCCGACAACTTCTTCATGAGGAACGGACTCTCCAAAGGTTTGACTCACAGCAAAATAAATGGTATGTGGTGTCAGTTTTCCTGCTTACAAGAACGGCCATCTTGGAACCAATGACAAACATTTGGTGTTTTACGTCCGGTTCCAGCGTTCGCTGGTTTCACAACAGAAGTGGTGGTGGTGGTGGTGGTGGTGGTTACGCTAACATATTTTTTACGTCACCACTGGAGCTTTCGTGGATCATTTCATCTTCAGGAGTTCTCTTACCTGAAGTACTCCAGTGGGACATGCTCCCCTCAGGAGTATTCGGGAAGCGCTGGCGGTGATGTTGGAGATGGAGGTTGGTTGGCGCTTGTACACAGAGTTGGCGGTAGACTTCTGGAGCTTGTGTCGTTGGGAGTGTTTTCCTTGCATGCTTCCGGTGCCATTGTAGTTGAAGAATGATTTCTTTTTTCTTCTTAAGCTACTGCTTTGGGGGTGGAGTATTTGTATATAGTATGTTTGGTAGTGTATGTGTGGATGTGTTTTTTTTTTTTTTTAGTTCTCTTATAATGTGATGTTTGTGTGTTTCTTGTAGTCAGTGTATAAGGGCTTTGTGTACTTTTCTTGCATGTTTCTTGTGTGGGTACAGCAGAGTGTCAGTAGTGAATGGCAGGTGTAGGTTTGAGATTTATTTCATGAACAACAGAACTGCCTCTCTGCCTTGTCTTTATAGTGGCAGGTTACGCCCCATTCCTTCCTTTCTTACACACACAATGACACACATACACACACACACACACACACACAATCGCACGCATACATACACACAAACACCGGCACAACGTAAGTACACAACATTATCGAGACAACAACAACAAAATGTCAAGATTTACACAACACACGCACGTAATTTAAATATCATATTGAAACAACAACAAAAAAAATATGTCAAGATTCACACAACACACGCGCGTAATTTAAATATCATATTGAAACAACAACAACAAAAATATGTCAAGATTCACATAGCACACGCGGGTAATTTAAATATCATATTGAAACAACAACAACAAAAATATGTCCAGAATCACACATGAATATACAAACAAACACACAAAGAAAGCAAATACATTACAGTAGCCAGACACAAAGAAAATGTCAAGAATTTAAGTGCCAGATCAATATCCGTTCTACTGTATAACAAGAATTATTAGAACACACACAAAAAAACCCACAGAATTAATGAATTAACGATACAGGAATACACGAAACATGTTGAAAATATGCAGAGAAGTATTTATCATATATGATAAAACAACAAGAAATATCTTCACATTAGTATAACAATAGAGTGTCTCTACCACCCCCTTCTCTCTCACATACACAGATACACACACAAACACACGCACGCACGCACTCACACAAACACACACACGCTAGCCATTGTTTGAGGAATTCAAGGTTTTGTTTACTGACCGGATCCCTTGTTTGCTGGACGTTGCATTGTTTCCTTGAACTTGTGTTTTTGCTGGCGTGTATTTGTTTCCGCGCTGGCTCTGTTGTTTGTCGTGCTTGTTACTTCAAGTCAAGTGAATGCGAACGGAGAGACAAGGAGCTGTCTGGAGACGTCTGCAGTGGAAGAGTGGCCTTGACAACAAGACGTTTCTCGTTTACTTATTTATTTACTTTGGCGCCTCCTGACGATGTGTATGACACTAAAGGTGTAGTTTTACATTTATTTTTAAGGTTGTCCTTTCTTTCTTCTTTTTTAAGTGGGACTTTTTCCTTCTTTGCGTTTAGGACGTTTTCGCTTTAGCAGTAGCAGAGTGAGACTAGTGGTAGTAGTGAAGTAATAGTACCATAGCAGTGAGATTAGTAGCAGTGAAACGAGTAAGAGTACCAAGGCAGTGAATCTAGTAAGAATACCAAGGCAGTGAATCTAGTAAGAATACCAAGGCAGTGAAACTAGTAGTAGCATAGCAGTGAGACTAGGTAATAGCAGGAAGACTAGAAGTAGTAGTACCAAAGTTGTTATTAGAAAGACTGCACTATAAATAGTAGTAGTGGTAGTTGTGGAAGTAGTAGCAGTAATAGTGGTAGTAATTGTAATAAAGGTTGCATGAAGAATAACTCTAGTGTAGGTAGTAATTAGAGTGCTGGTTTTATTTGTAATAAAGGCTGAACAAGTAACAGTAGTAGCAGTGGTTGTAGTTGTAATAAAGACTGAACAAGTAACAGTAGTAGCAGTGGTTGTAGTTGTAATAAAGGCTGAACAAGTAACAGTAGTAGCAGTGGTTGTAGTTGTAATAAAGGTTGAACAAGTAACAGTAGTTGCAATGGTTGTAGTTGTAATAAAGGCTGAACAAGTAACAGTAGTTGCCAGTAGTTGCAATGGTTGTAGTTGTAATAAAGGCTGAATAAATACTGGTAGTAGTGGTGGCTGTAGTTGTAATAAAGGCTGAACAAGTAACAGTAGTTGCCAGTAGTTGCAATGGTTGTAGTTGTAATAAAGGCTGAATAAATACTGGTAGTAGTGGTGGCTGTAGTTGTAATAAAGGCTGAACAAGTAACAGTAGTTGCCAGTAGTTGCAATGGTTGTAGTTGTAATAAAGGCTGAACAAGTAATAGTAGTACTGGTGATGGTTGTAGTTGTAATAAGGGCTGAACAAAGTAATAGTAGTTGCAGTGGTTGTAGTTGTAATAAAGGCTGAACAGATAATAGTAGCAGTAATGGTTGTAGATGAGGAATTAGTAAACACAAGAAAAGGAACAAGAACAAAACAGCAGAAATAGTTGATAGCAGTAGTAGTAACAGAAGAAAGTGAAGTAGTGTTAGTAATAGCAGAAGAAATATCAGTTTGTGAATAACAATTTATTTTAATTTTTTAACTTTACATTTTTTTCTAATTAGATGGATTTGATTTTTAAAAAGTAGATATTTCAAGATTTTATTCACTTTGACTTTCAGACTTTTATAAAGTGATTCAAATCTTCTTTCTAATCATCACAATATGCAATGTAAACTTCATTTACATGTTTATTATTAGAATATCTCTTAATGCTAATTTGATTGAGGTTTGCCTTTTGACATCAGCATTTCAATTTCACGTTTCTTATCTAATTACTTGCTCAAGCTTGAAAACTAACTTCATTAATAGTTTCATCTTATTAAAGTTTAATCTCACATTCTCTAAGTTTTGTCTCATCCTCTCTAAGCTTGATCTCGTCCTCTCTAAGCTTGATCTCGTCATCTCTAAGGTTGATCTCGTCCTCTCTAAGCTTGATCTCGTCATCTCTAAGGTTGATCTCGTCATCTCTAAGCTTGATCTCGTCATCTCTAAGGTTGATCTCGTCATCTCTAAGCTTGATCTCGTCATCTTTAAGCTTGATCTCGTCATCTCTAAGCTTGTTTTGTGCCAGACTCTTGTGAGAGTACTGCTTGTTTTGTGCCAGACTCTTGTGAGAGTACTGTTTGTTTTGTGCCAGACTCTTTTTGTATCGTCTCTTGTATTTTTTGTATTGTGTTTATTTTTTATATGTAATTTTAATGTTCCTTTTTATTGGTTTGTTCTGGGCTTTTCTAATGCCTATTGTATTATATTTTGTTTCTTTTTCTAATTGTTGATCCCACTATTTTACGAGTGGCATTTGTTTTTATTAATGGGAATGCTTCATTTGCCGCTTTATTATTGCTTCTCTGATGAGACTCGCCCATACATTAATATCTTCATGAAAAAGTCCTCTCTTGCTTTGTTCCATGATGGTGCTTGTTATATTGTTCTTTTATACTTTTTTGGCTGTGAATGTAATTATTATAGGACGGTGATCACATGCATAGTTGTCTTCATCTGTGATTATTGTCGAGTCTATCGCTAATTGTGACGTCATCATTGTCGAGTCTATCGCTAATTATGACGTCATCATTGCCGAGTCTATTGCTAATTGTGACGTCATCATTGTCGAGTCTATTGCTAATTGTGACGTCATCATTGTCGAGTCTATTGCTAATTGTGACGTCATCATTGCCGAGTCTATTGCTAATTGTGACGTCATCATTGTCGAGTCTATCGCTAATTATGACGTCATCATTGCCGAGTCTATCGCTAATTGTGACGTCATCATTGTCGAGTCTATCGTTAGTTGTGACGTCATCATTGTCGAGTCTATCGCTAATTGTGACGTCAGTATAGCCATGTCGAGAGCGTATTGTCCTGTAGTGGGAAGTGGTGGGGCTATAAATAGTAGTTTGTTATCATTAATCCACTCTATTTCTATATTCGTTTCATTAGACGATATTTATTGACAAACTCTCCGAGCGCGAAATCGACTTCAGCTGGAAGCGCTCCACATAAACAGTCCCGCACTTAAAGTTGCAAAATGACTACCAAATTAGACACATGTTGAAGAATATATTCAACACAACTCTTGTTAAGGAATCCAAATGTAACTGAAACCTATCGTTCGGTCAGCATAAAGTTTCAAATCGGATAATTCTACTTGAGTCACATTCTCCGACCGAAGTCCGTATTTCCCAGCGAATAATAGCAAGAGTTACATACCTTAGATTAATTATCATGTCCATTATGAAATCTTATTAAATATAAATTATTTTTGGAATGTTAGGTATTTAATATTTTTAATTCGATTTTACTGTATACCAATTTGAATGCTAGCTATAAGAAAGAAAAATCCATTAAAGAGAGAAAACTCTTTGCAATATCGCACCACACCTTAACAATGGGTACTAATTGTGATGTACGTAGATTACGTAATTTCAGCCTGAAAGAAAAATAAATCACAGATGTAATCACTGAAAAAGGCACACCTAGACTTCTAAACTTTTTGTATGTGTGTCGCTAACGTCAGACTGGAAATCGGTTGTATGATACAGAAAGACCAATGTTGTTTATACAACTGGCAAAGATAGGTCAATTTATCTTAGCGCAGTAACAGTTAATGTTTGGCTGAGTTGGAAATGTGTGTCGGTTTACAAATGGGCGTTCGGACAGAGAGAGATTGGCGTACGGATACTAAATGAAAATGTCACTGTGCAGTAATAATCACAATATATTACGCTTTCAAGTTTACCTGCCAGTTAAATATGTTTATTTAGCGGAGACAGTGACTTTAGCTAAATATAAGTTGACGAAAATTTAAAATGGATGATTTTTTCATTAACATTAAAAAAATATATACCTGAAGTTTACATTTTAAATAGATTAATTTCATGCATTAATCATTGACAGTATTGCATACTGCAATTTTGAAATAAATAAAATAGCCTTTTAAGTAAATGTAATCGTTTTCGTACATTTATTTCCGATGAACAGGAAGCGAACAAATGCCAACTCCTTACTCATAAGCAAAAGTGTGGTTTTAAGATTTACTTCCCTTTTAGCGAGCCCACCGAAACTGTTGGCTTCTCAACCGCTTGAACGCTTTCGTTACGTTAGCGATTTTCGTTAACTGCGCGGAGTAGTACTGGATTAGTGAAACGAATAACAAAGTGAATGAGTTGTCCCTCCATTATTGCCCATTGGCTGTGGTAACAATCCACGCGAGACTATATTCACCAATCAACATTTGTTTCTTAAAATAAGACTATTTATAGAAAGACTTGTATGTTGCTACTCCTAAGTGAACTTGGGAAGTGTCATGGGGTGAGGTGGTTTAGTGATTATTATTTTTTAAAATTCTTGTAATTAAAGATGGTTCAATCATGGCCACTAGAACTGCTAGGACTAAACGATTTTAATTAGTTTGACTCACTAACCACCTCCACCTCCCCTCCTAAAGAAATTCAAAGTCGATCCGGTGCGACATATTTTTATTTATGAATTTTATTTCACTGTATTTAATATGCAGTGTTGGTGAAAAGTTAAGCGTGTGTGGAGAGGTGACTACACTGCCGTCCAGAGAGAACAAAATTATCTAATACACCCGCTATTGAGAGGGGAGGGGGCTTCAATGTTGAGCGATCCACCTGGTGTGGTCAGGACCCCAGAATTTAGTGAGGGGAACTAAGCCCCTCCAGAGCTATCCAGTCCGAGAACTTCCTAAGATGGAGGGCCCCGCGCGAGCTATCCAGGGCTGAGAACTTCCTAAGATGGAGGGCCCCGCGCAAGCTATCCAGGGCCAACTTCCTAAGACGGAGGGCCCCACGCAAGCTATCCGGGGCCGAGAAGGGCCCCACTCAAATTCTGGAGAGGAAGGAAATAACACAACCCACCCCTATCGTAGCAATGTGGGCTAGATGTGGGTCTTCAAAGGGATGGAAGGGGGTGGTGGTGTCAGCAATGGAAAGTGATGAACTGCAACTACAATGATACAATTAGATATACTAAAATTAACTTAGGTCAGAACTACAATGATACAATTAGATGTACTAAAATTAACTTAGGTCAGAACTACAATGATACAATTAGATGTACTAAAATTAATTTAGGTCAGAACTACAATGATACAATTAGATGTACTAAAATTAACTTAGGTCAGAACTACAATGATACAATTAGATGTACTAAAATTAACTTAGGTCAGAACTACAATGATACAAATAGATGTACTAAAATTAACTTAGGTCAGAACTACAATGATACAAATAGATGTACTAAAATTAACTTAGGTCAGAACTACAATGATACAAATAGATGTACTAAAATACAATGATACAAATAGATGTACTAAAATTAACTTAGGTCAGAACTACAATGATACAAATAGATGTACTAAAATTAACTTAGGTCAGAACTACAATGATACAAATAGATGTACTAAAATTAACTTAGGTCAGAACTACAATGATACAAATAGATGTACTAAAATTAACTTAGGTCAGAACTACAATGATACAATTAGATGTACTAAAATTAACTTAGGTCAGAACTACAATGATACAAATAGATGTACTAAAATTAACTTAGGTCAGAACTACAATGATACAATTAGATGTACTAAAATTAACTTAGGTCAGAACTACAATGATACAAATAGATGTACTAAAATTAACTTAGGTCAGAACCAGCCTTCAGTTATGCTTGAAAGTTACGAAAGAGTCTTTGTGTACACGTTCGTTTCTTTTCAATGCAGAGGGCTGCTTTTGTTAATGTTGTGTGTGTGTTTGTGTGTGTGTGTGTGTGTGTGTGTGTGTGTGTGTGTGTGTGTGTGTGTGTGTGTGTGTGTGTGCACTTTTGCTTTGAGGTGTGTCGTGTATATATTTATGCTCGGGTGCTTGTATGTATTATGCAAGAGTTGGCAATTTTGCTATTTCCTTGCTATACATCACAGGTATACTGAATATACTGAACGTGAGACAACAAATGTCTGAAGATCTCGGGGTGGGGGTGGGGCGGGAATAATCCCTTTTTGTCGTAAATCTAAGTGAACCATGCTGGCTTGACTGCCAACCACCCCCCTTCCCCCACTTCTAATTGCCACTCCTTCAAGCGACTGTTGGGACATAACGTCACGTGTGCCTATCCGTCATTTACCACTACCCTTACCTCTTGTCAACCCTCCTTGTCACCCCACAACATGCGGGTAGTGGAGGATAAGCTAAGCAAAGAGAATAAAAACTAAGAAGGCAAGGAGTCGGTGAACCAGGAAAAAGGCTAAGAGTCGTAAAGAATATCAGTAATAAAATGACAGCTTCTTAGCCCTAGCGGCGAAAAAGGGGAAGCAAATCATCCTTTGGGCGCTTGGGGACAAAAACGTTTATTGAGGGAGCGCAACTCCGGATAAACGTTTATTATACATGTGAAAACTAAGATCACATTTGTCAGTGATCTCCAACTTTTTGTGGCCAGGAGCACATTCAAATTTTCACGAGCGCCAGCAATTTTTTAAAGCTAATTTCCTACTGGACATTAAATAGTACGGAAAATATCCATATTTAATATTTGAACCCATAACATTAAAGAGGTCATTTAAGGTAATAGATTTTTCATTAAATTATTCGCTACTTACTCTTTTGCTGTGAATTTGCTCTTTTTTTTTTTAAATCTCCGGGAGATAAATTAAGTCGTTTCTACAAAATAAATATCATAAACAGTTCTCAACTTATTTATTACCGTAAGTAGTTTTAACCAAGTAAATGCCATACATAGTTCTCATCATATTTATTATTTTAAAGTAGGCCTATTATAATGTTGACCTAGTGGTTAAAATATGTTTATTATTCTTACCTGTTACGGGGATTCATTAAATTACTCTTTTTATTGTTACTTGAATCTTGAGTATCAAAAAAAAAAACAAATATGAATAATGCTAAACACACTTTTAACCGTACGCTCTTATCAACACTGAATGGAGAACAGGTATTGATAACTCTTGTGCATTTTATAATGTCAGTCTGATATTTTGGCACTGCATATCTTTGTTGATGGAAGAGTAAAAAGATTTTTCCTATTCGACTGCAATCGTCAAGATGGACACCTGTTAAGTCACAGTTACTGTATTATGTTCATTGCTGAAAACAGGACTTCCTATATTACTATATTTACGTTTTGAAAACAGGACTTCCTATATTACTATATTTACGTTCTGAAAACAGGGCTTCCTATATTACTATATTACGTTCATCGCTGAAAACAGGGCTTCCTATAGATAAGTGGAGTCGTCTATATTTTTCAAAGTGGGAAACCCTTTTTGGTCAAAATGATTCCGAAAGTTATCATATGCTACGCAAGAGTTTAGAACAGTATCATTCAGAAAGTCAAAATTCTCCATTTCCACTTCTGTTGTTACTTGCTTCAGAAGATTTTGAATGTGGATTACCAGTGGTGAAGGGTTAAAATCACTGTCACGTACCATTTCCTTCATTCTTGGGAAATGTACAAAAGATTTCGTCTTCATATATAACAGTGACAAGTTGAGTTTTGCCTTTAATGATTTTACGCAACCTGAATGAGTGAGGAGAAGTTAGTCCTACCCCAGCACTATTTTTCACACCTCATTTTGCCGGCTCACGACAATGACTCAGCAGGCGCCATGTCAGGGACGATTGTCGGGGAAAAAGTCACAGGGAAAAAAGTCACGGGGAAAAAGTCACAAGTTTTGCTAGGAAAAAGTCACAGGAAAGATGTCACAGAAAAGAAATCATGTGTATGAAGAAAAAGAAAAAATGTGTATGAATCTGACGTATTATCACTAAACAAGTACGCATTTACTCATCTAAGCAAGTATGAGTATCACATAAATAAATTAAATTTAAAACATAATTTTGCGTTCTTTTCATATCACGAGAAAAATCACATCATAAACTCAAATTAGTTTAAATGTTTAATACATGCAATAATTCTGGGAACTAAACTAAACATAAAATAAAACACCAATGCAATCATATGGTTATAACATTCAATGCAATATAAACATTTATAGTTAGTGTATGGTAGGTGAGTTTTTATTAACATTGCATGCCACCGTTCAAATTTATAGTTTATTAGAACTTCAGATATACCGACCGTTTTGATCAATTAATACCATACTTAAATGTTATAATCGCGGACTAGTACAAGAACAATAGAACACTATTAATATTACAGTAATAGAGTTAAAAAATGTAATCTCCATCGGGAACTAATTTCCAAAAGTGAAAAGAAACTGACGTATTGACATAAAATGAAACTAAATAAAAAGTCATCAATGAAATCATGTTTCAAGCAGTCACACCACAATAAACATTTGTTTGTAATGTACGTTAGGTGATTTTTTTTAAAAGAACATTTTATTCTACAGTTACGAATCGTAGGTATTAAAAAAGAAAACCACTGGTATATGTTGATGAAGATGTGAAGAGGCAGTTTAGAATCGAAAAGTTAAGAAGATGTGTGCTGAAATCTTAAACGTGTAAATTACGACTTGTAAATTTCCCCATACTGTCTTTATGTTTCCCAACAAACACTAGCCCTAAAATTATAATGATAGCCTCACTAATTAGTGCACAGGTACAGGTGAAGAGTCATTCACTGCTTTTGGATTATTAAGAGAAAAAGCACATCAAACAAATTTGAATCTATCACATGTCTTTCGCCATCGGGTCTCTTGTTTACGGTGCAAACAAAATGGCTGGGTAGGACGATTTCGACAACTACCAAATCCATCCGAAGAGGATGTTGTCCATTCCATTTTTGTCTCTGTTCTCTGGATATATGATCATTATATTAGGAGATTTTTGCCAATTAGAAAATATACGCAATAGTTAATTGCGTATTAGTTTTGTTTGTTTTGCTATAAACAATATTTGAAATTTATCATGTTAATAAAGTATAATATCTGTCTACTGGCAACTGTTTGCTCCTACAAGAACATTGGCAACTAATTGTTCCTATAAGAACACTGGCAAATGATTGCTCCTACAAGAACACTGGCAAATGCCGGTTCTTATAAGAAACCTGGCTAATGCTTACACGTAAAACGAATCCTGTCAAAAGAGAGTCAAAATTAAATAATTATACCATGTATTGAATATTAGCAAATGATTACTTGTAAAAGGATATTGGCAAATAAATATAATTGCTTGTTAATGGAGAATAGCAAAAACAATACCCACAAATATTTTTTAAAACCTGGGAAATACTTCTTCCTAAATACATACTGGCAAACAAATACTCTCACATTAATAGTAGGAAATAATTACTTATAAATTTTTAATGGTATATAATTAATCGCTGGTATATTACTGTAAACAAAAAAAAATTTGATAAGTAAAGACTAATAAAATAATCAAAGTTGCTGTGAAGATATTTTCTAGCAAATATTTGTAAATAGTATTGACACATAGTTTCGGTAAATAGTCGCCTACACTCGAAATGGTTTACAGGTAAAAACTTACATCTACTTGAATAGACAAACGTCTGTCTTATTCTTGTAGAGTTTGACGACACACTTATAATCCGCCGAGTGAGAGATCTGTTGGTCTTGTGGGATAATTATAAATTAATATTCTCGATCACCTGTAATTAGTTATGTATTATTAATTAATAAATAATAACCATAACGAGTGAAGGTGTCACAGAGTGTTATTTCAATCTCAAGGTTCTTGAGTTTCCTGCCTACTATGGCTTTAATTGGTCATATCTTTGAAAATGGTTATGTATTGTTAATTAATAAATAATAACCATAACGATTGAATGTGTCACAGAATGTTATTTGAGTTATTCTTGATTTTCCTGCCTACTGCGGCTTTAATTGGCCATAGCTTTAGAAAGGCAGGGCACGAACAAGGTAGAAATTAAGAAAGAACAAAGAGAAAGGTGGGGGGGGGGGTGATGATTATTGAGCAGCTCTCCCAATCATTGACAATGGAGGAGTGGTGAGTGGTGAGTGGTGAGGTGGTACGGCAGACGGATGCTTTGAAAGAACTAACAACCAGTCTGGGAGACGTGATTACAGGGAGACAATACACGAACTGACGCTGTATCTTTGAGCTATCTCCATTTCTTTTCTTCTAGTGACAAGATAGTTAATGCTTTAGCTTTTTTTCTTTTCCCATACACAAACGCTTAGTCTTTAAGAAATAATAGCACCACCCCAAACTACTTTTTCTTCAGGAGATCCACTTCTGACTTATGTGAAGATTGGAGGTGACAGGTTTTCGTAATTTGAAACAATAATAAAATAAAAGTAGAAAAGAAATAAGTAAATAAAGAGTAAATTTGTGAGTTCAAAGGAAAAACTGAAGACATTTTTTAGAATATCTAGTGTGTGACATTCCCACCACAATACCTCCTTCAGTGTTTAGTTTGTATTTCTGTGGCCAGCCTTGTGCATTTGCTGCTAAGACTGATCATCACCAATGCAGCTTGTATAATGTAAATAAAAGTTACAAAGTTATAGAAATATTTTTTTTAAATAGCACTTTATTTTAGATCCGAATTCATGGTCAAATTCTATTACATATGCAACTGTTTCATCAACGAAAAAGAGACAGCAAACTGGTGAGACAGAGAAAGTTTGGCATATCCGTTTGTTTGCGTGTTAGTCGAAACGCGCCATTGTGATCACTAGTATGTAGGTGTGCGAGTTTTAGAGGGGTAGTTTTTGTTTGTTTTTTTGTCTCTCAAGTGTGATCAGGTGATAATTCACAAATATTTAAGTACACATATTTATGAACATTAAATTATACTTAGGTACTGTGTGTGTGTGTGTGTGTGTGTGTGTGTGTGTGTGTGTGTGTGTGTGTGTGTGTGTGTGTGTGTGTGTGTGTGTGTGTCTTGCCTGTGTGTGCTGCTTGTTTATTTGTTTGGAGTATGAATGTGTGTTGAGTGTGTTTGTGACAGTAAGTGTGTTGCATGCATGTATGTGTGTGTTGCGCGAGTGTGTGGGTGGGGTGGGTGGGTGGAGGTGTGTGCGGTGTCAAAGCTCATGAGAAAGGTACGTGAAAGTTAGCGTACATGACGCGAGGTTTCGAAACCCGTTCTTTTCTGACGTCCTTGCCGTACTTACGGTACCTTAACTGGGTGGACAGCACGAGGCGCTGTTGAGTGATGAGGGGAAAGTAACGGCACTTGCCGCCAGCTACGATTCATCCACCCAACCATATATCACCCGTCAAGTCTCGGTTTTGTCCTGAGGGCAAATTAGATCCCGTCCCACCCTGATCATGACAGGAATAAGGTCGAGGCATTTCATTTCACTCAAGCGTAAAATTTGGTGGGAATTGCATCCGAGATTCGCATGGAACGACCTATTCGGGTTTTTACTTTAAATTTTACTGTGACGGTTTGTGCGTGTCGGGGGTGGGGGGGGAAGGGAGAAAAGAAGGGGTAGAGCAATAGTTTTATATACACATTTAATTCTTTCAACAGAGCAAGCTGTTTATTTGTAATGTTCGCCTAATCTTACGACTGGAAGTTTGACACAAACAGGGAGGAAGAAAAGCTTCAAAAATGATAATTTATTTTTAATGTTGCAAACAGTGGATAGGGGTGTATGTGGGGTGAATTATGTTAGAAACATTTCCCAGTTTAATTCAGCACTTAAAATACATGTTGCAATAAAACCGTGCAGGCTGTGCCATCAGATGCGAAAGTACTTGGCCGTAGGGTGTTAGTTATACGTCCGTATTTCATGCGACAAAAGCATTTGTTTAAAATATAAAATATGTACACACAGTTTTTATACAGGTAAGTTTCCATTCTCCCTCTTCCTCCATAACTCTATCTCTCTGTCGATCTCCCTATGTCTCCCGCTTTCTTTCTCTCTTCCCTCTCTTTCTTTCATTCTTTCTCCCTCTCTTTCATTCTTTCTCCCTCTCTCTCTCTCTCTCTCTCTCTCTGTCTCTTTCTCCCTCACTTTCTTTTTCTCTCTCTCACCCTCTCTCTTTTTCTCTATCTCAGCCTTAAACCCAATCTTCCGCATGCTATTCCTTTCCTTCTCTCTCTCTCTCTGTGTGTGTGCACGCACGCGCGCGTGAGTGTGTGTGTGTGTGTGTGTGCATACATATTTGTGCCTCTCTTTCTTCTCATTAGCTCTTGATGTAATGTCTGATTGTCAAGTATCTTTTTAACTTTCTCAAATACAGACACACGTAAACTTAATTCATTTAGTATTTAGAGCTTTTAATTTCTGACTGATTTTCTGTCAAACTGTAAGCAGTCCCAATAGAGCTTTTAATTTCTGACTGATTTTCTGTCAACACTGTTAGCAGTCCCAATAGAGCTTTTAATTTCTGACTGATTTTCTGGCAACACTGTAAGCAGTCACAATAGAGCTTTTAATTTCTGACTGATTTTCTGGCAACACTATTAGCAGTCCCAATAGAGCTTTTAATTTCTGACTGATTTTCTGGCAACACTATTAGCAGTCCCAATAGAGCTTTAATTTCTGACTGATTTTCTGGCAACACTGTTAGCAGTACCAATAGAGCTTTTACAAAAGAAATATCTCTGGTAATCTCAGTGATATGTAAGCAATCGGATGTAGAATTTGCAGCAAAGAGGTATTTCCCTCAATTTTTTTTAATAATTTGGGTTTCTAGGCACAATTCTTACTAAAACTAGACATCCATTTATGAATGTAATCAAGTAAATTATTTACCAAACAGTCCAGATTTCAATGGTAAGTTAGATCAGTAAAGTTTTGAATCGTATTCTCAGATATATCTATACAGGTCATTAGATCAGTAAACTTTTGAATCATGTTATCAGATATACTCTAGAATGAATAAGGTGAGAGTTACGTACCTTTACAAAGTCCTATTCTGGAAGAATTCTGTATATACACCCTTCTTCCCAGAAATACCATCAACGTAAACATATTTTGGAAGAGATACTACGACAAAATGGGGGGAGGGGGGAAATTACCACAGATTATATTTATTCAACAATTAAATATAAACATAAGAAATAACATTCAATTACTTTTCAACATGAGAATTGCGAATATATATAAAAAAGAAGAAAGTAAGTGTGTTTGTATTTGTGGTGGTGGTGTTCTGTGTTCTCTGTGTGTGTGTGTGAATTGCGAATATATTAGAGAGTGTTTGGTGGTGTGTGTGTGTGTGGTGTATGTGATGGTTTATGCCTGGTGGGCGGTGGTGGTGTGTGGGGTGTATGTGTATGAATGCGAGGGAGACAGAGAGTGGGGGGTGATAGAGGAGTGGAGGGGGAGAGAGAGCTGCAATTTCTTGAAAAACATTTGCACATGAATAATGCATGCGATGGTTAAATAAGTCACGGTTCATATGCCTTTCTGAAAAATAGTAGTCGACTCAAAATAATCATCTGCTAAGCGCAGTCTCCAACTCTGTTGAGAAGAAAATATGTCAGTCTGTCCCAGTCAGGTCAGTTACCAACATCGGCACACAGGACAAACTTTGAACAGCGACTGACTGACGTAAGAGTCATAAAATGAAAATCAAGCAGATAATATTGATTTCAAGCAGACACTTTCTAGATCATTTCCTATTTTTAACAAGTCTGTTTGACTGAAAACAATGCGTACCTTTAAGCGTTCGCTGTGCTGCTTTAACCAAAGGATATATATATTAATAAATAGATACTCGAGGCCTAGTGATTAAAGTAAGGGGGGGTAACTGTTGACAAACAGTGCCCATCACATTCGTGAAATTGATGAGTTACTGAACGTCGTCAACAAACCATGTAATCTGTACAAAAGACATGGAAACATTTTAAAGTAACGTTATTTTTATTAAATTCTTGCTGCACTACCTAGTCTGCTGTGTCTGCTAAAGTTGATATCAGCACATATTTTTTTTAACCCAACAATTCCCAGCTGCAACGTGACAACAGAATAGTGATGATCAAAGCAACTATAATTTTTGTAACTCTTTCACTTCGTACGGTCAGGAAATAAAATCATCCTTTGTAAAATGAAAGGCTAGCTTTGCATTTGATTGAGGTCATTGAGTTACTGCCCTCTGGGTGTGCTGTTTTCAGTGGCAGTCCTTTCCTTTTTCTCTTCACCCTTATAGAACACCATAAGTCGTCTGTCTGACCGCTGAACGTTAAACAGCTCAGTAACAAATGGGTACTAGATAGATAGATAGATAGATTAAGTGAAGGAGGGGAGAAGGGAGATTTCCGGAAGTAGGAGAATGTGGCAGAGGGGGTATCGTTCTGGTACCAATTTTAACGGAGAAATAAACGGCTATAATGAGAAATGAGAGGATCGCAGAAAATATTAGATTTGATCGCTGACAAATGTAACCAGTGAATTTTTTTCTCAGGTGAAAAGCGTCAAGCATCGAGTGTCGAACCACGTGATTAATATCTGTCAGCTTGCTGTCATTTCTTAAATTAATGGCAGGTTGTTTTTTTATATAGCTGTTGTCAGCCCAGTCTGTAATCGCAATGATGACGGGCTCCTTGAGAGACTTTCGGCACTTTATGTCGGATCTGTCGAGAGAGAGAGAGAGAGAGAGAGAGAGATGGATGGGTAGATAGATAACTAGATGTTTTCTCTCTTTTCTCTCTTTCTTTTCCCTTTTTTTTAATCGTACCTTTCTCCATCTCTCTCTTTTTACATTTTCTTCTGGTTTTTTTAAATTTTGACTCGTTTGCCCCTCTCTGTCTCACTGTCTCCATCTTTCTTTTATTTTCCGATCTTTTTCTATCCATATCTCGTTCTGCCACCCTTCTCTCTTTCCATTTTTTGTCTCTTCTTCCTTTCTCTTTCTCTTCCCCGGCTTTGTTTATTCCCCCCCCCTTTCTCCCCACCCTCATATTTCTCTTCCCTTCTTCAGCTCCCCTTCTCCCTTTCTCTTCTGTCTCTCCCCTCTCTTTGTTTCTCTTCCCTGTCTTTCTCTCTCTCTTTTATCACCTCTTGTCTCTACGCCATCTCTCTTTATCACCTCTTGTCTCTCTCCCCATCTCTCTTTATCACCTCTTGTCTCTACCCCATCTCTCTTTCCCCTCTTTGTCCCTCCTCCCTCTCTCATAACATGCCTCGTCTCCTCCCCCTCTTTGTTTTCCACCGTCTCATGCTATTTTTACCCTCATTCTCTCCTTCATGTACCTCCCTCTCTATTTCTCTTTCTCTCTTATTTCTCTTCCTTCTCTATTTCTTCTCCCTCTCTTTATTTCTCTTTCTCTCATTATTTCTCCTTCTCTCTCTCTTTATTTCTCCTCCTTTATTTCTCCTATTTTATTTCTTCTCTCTCTGTCCCTCTTTTCCCATCTTTATTTCTACTACTCTCTCTTCGTCCTCTTTATTCTCTCTCTTTCGTCTTTTCTCTCTCTTTCTACCACCATCACCACCCATTTATGTTCGAGCACTGCTAAATAAATGTTTCTTTGATTTCAACAGACTTTTCAAGATCGAAATCTCTGCTTCTAGAGCACACACTTAACTCCTCTGTTCTGTCAAGACTTTCCACAAAAAATCACCACAATTTCATCTCTCTTTGTTTCACCCTTGCTAAATGCGTCATGAGACTGCTTGAATTTAGATTTACTTTATATCGTAAAATTTAAACAATCATTTCAAATAGAGATAATACAAAGTTCTGATAATTATTGATAGTGTGCTTTTCGGTTATTTTGTACTTTTGTTTTTAAATGTTTGTACAATTGTGATTAGTCTGTGTCTTAATATCATGTTTTTAAATGTTTGTACAATTGTGATTAGTCTGTGTCTTAATATCATGTGTTTAAATGTTTGTACAATTGTGATTAGTCTGTGTCTTAATATCATGTGTTTACATTGTTTAAATGTTTGTACAATTGTGATTAGTCTGTGTCTTAATATCATGTGTTTACATTGTTTAAATGTTTGTACAATTGTGATTAGTCTGTGTCTTAATATCATGTGTTTACATTGTTTAAATGTTTGTACAATTGTGATTAGTCTGTGTCTTAATATCATGTGTTTACATTGTTTAAATGTTTGTACAATTGTGATTAGTCTGTGTCTTAATATCATGTGTTTACATTGTTTAAATGTTTGTACAATTGTGATTAGTCTGTGTCTTAATATCATGTGTTTACATTGTTTAAATGTTTGTACAATTGTGATTAGTCTGTGTCTTAATATCATGTGTTTACATTGTTTAAATGAATTTATAACTGTTCTATTTCTTATTTCATCTTCTAGTTGTTGAAAATAGGGTCATTATGTGAAATAAAACTTCCTTTGATTTATTTAGAATCTCTCTCTCGTGTCTCTCCCCCCTCCCACCAACTCCCTCCCCCTCTCTCTCCACTTTGTTTTTCTTTCTTCCCCCCTCTCTTGTTTCTTTCCCTCTCTCTTCCTTTACTCTTCCCTACCATATCTCTCACTTTTCTTTCTCTCTCTAACCTTTCTCTCTCTCTCACCTTTCTTTCTTCTCACCTCTCTCTCTCTCTCTCTCTCTCTCTCTCTCTCTCTCTCTCTCTCTCTCTCTCTCTTACCTTTCTTTCTCTTACTAAATTTAGTGGTTTTCGTTTTGTTTATCTCATTCTAAATAAGGATTTGCTTTGTTCAGCACACTCTTATTTGTTCTTAGTGATTTTTTTTTTGTTTTTCCGCCATCAATTTAATTTTTAGTTTGCACGTGTTTTGAATTAAGGTTTTATTTGTAAAAAATTTGTATAAAAATTCCTTATGTATTTATAGATAATTTTGCAGTACTCCTTCTCAAAAAGCATTATGTCTGTTTTTGTTTTGTGTTTATCTTGAAATTTCTCTCTTTCTGTTATTCTCGGATTAGTCAATTCTAATCCTTTGTTTTCATTTATGTCGTCGTTCTTATGAAATCACCTAGAGCCATTTGTCTCAAAACTTTTATCCGTTTTCTTTTTATAATTATTATTCTGGTTGTACGTGTTAGTTCACTGTTGTCAGGCGTTTAAAACTTTTCCTTTCGCCAACAACCTTTTATTATTCAGTGTGTGTGTGTGTGTGTGTGTGTGTGTGTGTGTGTGTGTGTGTGTGTGTGTGTGTGTGTGTGTGTGTGAATGGGGTATATGTGTATGTGTGTGGTGAGGAGGGAGGAAAAAGAGCCTGTGGTGTGAACGTCTGAAGGAACACGACGTGAGAAAATGCGATCCCTGCAGACTCTGCCAGGGAAGCGCACACAACGGCCACCAGTCTCGTGCTCGCCGCGCGGATTTCCGAGATTTGCACCTGCGACTAGGATTTTGTGCACTGGATTATCTCCCATCCCGCAGCTTTCCTTCGTCTGAAGTACGAGTTTTTGCGTGATTGAAAGCGCGTATGTATCAGTTCCTTGTAGCTTAGGCGGCTTTCTGCTGCCGCGGGTTCAAAACAACAACAAAAAATCCTCTGAGCGTGTATGCTAATTAAAATTTAAAGAGTGATTTTTATTTCTCTCTAAATGCTCGTCTATTTAAAATGATTGAAATTGACAATAATGAGTTAATACAAACAGATTTAATAGAAAAAATAAAAACAAATGATGGAAGTCATTTCTTTTTGTTTGTTTTTAATAAAAAATTACTTAAAGCAAATGTTTTATTCCCGTTTGAACGTTTAGATATGACGCACAGTCACTGTTTGAGCCGGTCCATACTATTTACGCCTGATGTGCTCCCGCACTTAGAGCGACGAAATTTATCATCATTATCATCAGCAGCAACATCATCATCATTTCTTTTGTAATTATTACTGTGATAAACGGATAAATGCGACTTTTTTTTGGTGGTGTCTTCTATCCGTGTCTTCTTCATTTGCTAAACTGTTCTGACAGCAGAGAGGGATAATGATGTCGGTTACACTCATATAATTAAGAAAATCACCAATCACCATCTGGCATCCTGTAATGGTATAGCACACCCGAACTCACTACATCATAGAGCGTTAATTTAAAAAAATACGCAAATGCAAAGTCTGAAGACAGTGACTTTAGTCACTACCAGTAGTATATTAACTATCAGTAGTATAGTCACTACCAGTAGTATATTTACTATCAGTAATATATAGTCACTACCAGTAGTATATTAACTATCAGTAGTATAGTCACTACCAGTAGTATATTAACTATCAGTAGTATAGTCACTACCAGTAATATATTTACTATCAGTAATATATAGTCACTACCAGTAGTATATTAACTATCAGTAGTATAGTCACTACCAGTAGTATATTAACTATCAGTAATATATAGTCACTACCAGTAGTATATTAACTATCAGTAGTATAGTCACTACCAGTAGTATATTAACTATCAGTAGTATAGTCACTACCAGTAGTATATTAACTATCAGTAATATAGTCACTATCAGTAGTATAATCACTTGAAATTAACCTCTTGATCCTGTGATCATAACAACAGATAATAAAACAATACAATTGCTACTCCAGTGGCTGTTGTTATTAATGTTAAAGATGACGTAAAGCGGAACCTGGTTCAAAGTGTAAATAAATGACATCAATGCAAGTAGGTGTTCTGGCAACTTAGGGTAAATTTCAAAGCCATCATTCGAATAGATATTGTAAAGAAAAGTTAAGCAAATGAATAAAATCATGATTCTGCACGATTTGCAATGTTCACTACTGAACATGGTGTCCACATAAATAAAGGAACACGCATGTCAGTCATGTACATGACACGTGACAAAAGCCAAACGTGCTCGGCCTTAGTGTCTCTTGCCTACTGCACACGTGATATGCAAATGAGACAAATAAATAACCTTGACTGAATTACAGCCCAGAGCATTGTAGCCATTCTGTGACGACACCATACAGCGATCTCTTACGAAAAGGGTGACTTTTATTTGTATATTACTTTCAACACTCAACACCATACAGCGATCTCTTACGAAAAGGATGACTTTTATTTGTATATTACTTTCAACACTCAAATTGTAGCCATTCTGTGGCGACACCATACAGCGATCTCTTACGAAAAGGATGACGTTTTTTTTTGTATATTACTTTCAACACTCAAATAATGCTGGTACAAGCTGCTCGTGACTTAAAATTTGCCATGAATTTGAGAAAACTTGAAATGGCTGAATTATTAGATATATAAATATTTAAGGTTCGTTCAGATTCTGCTCATTTTTGTCCTCAATGTTTTATTGTTGCTCCTGTAGTTAAAAATATTGTTTGTTGTTTTCAAACAATTACACTGTTTTTATTGTTGCTGTTCTTGTTTTTGTTGCCTTTTGTTGTTATGTTTTGTTGCCGTAGAACATGTAAATGTCAATTTTGAAAAGTAAGTCAAACATGCAACTTCAAAAGCCACACTAGTAAATACAAATGGAGCTGCGAATTGACCTGAAGTGCTTAACTAAGGACTGAATGAATGCAAGTGCATAATATCGTTTTTGCTGCTCATTGCGCTCGATTTCAATTAGTATTTTTTTTCATTCACAACAGTTTGCATCCAAAGGTACAAGGTCTTTCAAAATGTTCCCTAGGTCAGTATGTTGGTCAGTGTATGGATTTCCTCTCCAGCTAGCGTGCTTTGTCGGATCAACACCAGTTTGAGTAGTCATGCTGGTGTCAATAGTACATGGGATTGCTTCCCAGCTTGCATACTTTTTCGGTTGAACACCAGTTTGAGTTGTCATGCTTCCCAGCTAGCGGCATCATTGGGTCTACGTCGGTTGAACACTAGCTTGAGTTGGCAAGTATTGGTGTCAGTAGTACAAGGGATTGCTTAATTTCGCTCGCATCTTTGCCAGGCAGCTCCGAACATCCCAACCCCATCACCTAACACTTCTTACTTTTGATGGATTAAAACTTTTAAGCTTGATTAACGAATGTATAGATAGATATATATATATATGACCTGTCCTTGGCCATTGCTTATGATATTTTTGGAGTAAACAACTCAGGTGGAGAATATGCCAGACCTTGCTGAAGCAATCCAAGTGGATGAGTAGTTTTTCTGACTAATAGTCTCACACTTGTTCATGACAACTTCATCCAATAAGAAAAGTTATTTTGTTGAAGAAAGTGCTATATTCTAATCACTTCGATTTTGTAACTCAAGTCTGGTCATAAAGACGTCATTAGCTTATGGTAAGTTAACTGACTGATAAAGAAAGAATGGACTTAGAAACATTTTGTACATGTTTGCTATTGATCTATGATTTGAATTTGGTAATGCTTTATGTAATTGAACCATTATTTCTAAGTTCACTAATTTGATTACATTGTACATTATACTTGTGAATTTTGATTGAAGCTATATTTCTTATGCTGTGTGTGTATCGTGATAATGAATATTGTTGCAGGATTTATAAGTTGAGAATGTGTGGTAGGCAGAAAGGTGTTTAGAGTTGAAATATGCCTGAAATTTAGTGCTGCCTTAATTTGCCTTCTGCAGAGAGGAGCACACTTTTTTAAAAATCTGCTTCAGACTGCAGTGACTACTGTACTCTATCAGATCATGTTGGTGTGTGTATGTCCAGTGTTGTCATCAAACTTATCAATAAAATGTGTTGCTGTAAGTTGATTCCCGTGAATTCCTTTGAGAGCCAATATGGCGAAAATTGAGGCTTAAGTTTGGTTTCAAGAATTCACAAAAGTTTCTTGAATATTCCTCATGGTGTGCTGATTAGTGCACATGAAGATTTGCAAACATTCATCCTGATGCGCTCTTGATAGTGCATATGACGTTCTGGACGGTTCTCCACTGTGTGCTTTGTGAGTGCATTGAACATACTGAAGCAGTTGTATAATGCGCCTAAAAGGGGTACATTGGACCATCATCTAAATAAGAAAAGGGTGACTTGTTGCAAACTACATGATTGTGAACATGTGCTAGTGACTGCTACCATGTCAATGCTAGGATAATTGATCGAGTGTCTAATGATTAGTCAAACATTGTTGTGAAGTGATGTAAATATCAACATTCTTTTCATTATAGTCATATGTTGAATACCTGGTTGTTGATTCAATAAATTTATTGTTACATTTATTATCCTTCTTGCACATATATTAAAACCTTATGTTGGCGTAATAGTGGGTGGATGGGGGGGCTTGTTAAATATACATAAAGGATGGATTATTATTACTCCTTTAAGAAGTTCCTACTGGCATAACATTGTGCGACAGTAAAATGTCAATCTTATTATTGTGGGAGAGTAGAGTTTTACGACACCCTTATAATTCACCAAATGAGAGACATGTTGGTCTTGAGGGAGAATAATTAATAACTATAAATTCAGATTCTAATCACTTGTAATTAGTTATGAGTTATTAATTAGAAAATAATAATCATAGAGAATGAAGGGTGTGCAGATGTGTTACACACCATCTGTGACAAAGTAAATTTGCCCCTTCCTATTTTTAATTTTAATTGTTATTTAAGTTGCTAAATTGTCAGTGACCCGAACTTGTTCACTCCTTATGGTGTTATTTTGAAAGTGACTGAGTTTGAAGTAAACAGCCTAGGGAAGAATATTCTAGATTTGCTGACCTAGTGGAAACTGAGTGAGCAGTTTTTATTATACAATGATTATGAATTAGGAGATCAAGACTAGCCAATGGGCTGAGTTTAAGGAGTTTACTTGCAGTAGAGAATTTTGCTGTCTATTTACTTTTAAATTTGAAGATAAAAAGAGAAATCTGGCTCTGAAGGCAGTCGTTAGCTTGAGTGGTGAGTTTAAACTGACTGATTTGAGAGAGAGAGTGGACTTGGAAACATTTCATATTTTTTCTATTGATATGTTGTACTTGTGGTATGTAAAGATGTACTATGTAAGTCGATTTATTTACTACAAATTTTTTAACTAAAAAACTGTGCCCATGTGGTGTATTAATATGTGACATTGTTTGATACATTGTATTTATTGTACCAGTGTGCATGTGGCTAATAACTATTGTTGCAGGAGATTGTAAGTTTTGAGAATGGAGTGTCAGATAGAATGGAGTTATATTGTAATGAATAAGAAACTTAGGCCTGCTCCTTGATTGTATGTTGCATTCAGCAAGCAGCTTTCTTCTTCTGATTTATTCTGATTTCTTCTTCATTGGTTATGGTTGAGTATCAGTCTGTGAGTTTGACCCTGAGCTCTGAGTCTCTAGTGGAGCCACAAGTTCAACTTTCAAGTTCCTTAGCTACCCTTCATTTGTTCACTAGTCGTAACTTGAGTGAACCAGGAAAACACGGGAAACTTGTGTTGCAGAGTGTGTAAGCATAAGCATGCTACATCCCTACTTTTGATGTACCAAAGCAAGGATGCTAAGTACATCAGTCCAGTGAAGACAGCACAATCTTTGTGATTGCGTTCTACTTAAGAAACTGACAGCAAGAAAGTGCCAGGTTGGTTGAGAGGAACAAAGCGTCAGTGTTTTCTTGCGCACAAGGCAGGAACAGATGCTGAGTGCAGACATTTTGACATTGTAACATTTTGACACTGTGACATTTTGACACTGTGATGTGATTGAAAAGGCCACTGAAAAGACCGGGAATCTGTACTTAATCCAGGTCACATTAATTTATAAATTTAACTCTAATAACTCCATTTCTGTTCTCTGATAAGACTAATCTGCAATTTGTATTGACTATCATTGAAATATAATTAGCTGTAATCTTAATCTTATATATATATATATTTGTAGAGCAAGACTATAAACTATAATTACCCAAACTTGGATTCATGGAATATTGATGTCAGATTATCTGTTTCTTTGTAATTGTCATTTGTGTAGTTTATTTTTCTTTTAATAAAATTATTGTTAAATTTATTGACCTTCTTACCCATATAGATATTGATATTCTTATGTTGGAGAAGAAAGTGGGTGTATGGGGGCTCGCTAAATATATATTAAGGTCGGATTTGTCTTCTCCTTTAGTAAGAAGATTCCACCTGCAGAAACCTTATGTGACTGTAAACGTTGTTTTATGATGTGGAATTGTGAAAACGTTTACAACGCCAAAATTTCCGCCAAGTGAGAGACGAGTGGTGTCTGCTGAAGGATCACTAATAAAAATAAAATTAATATTCTCATCATTTGAAATAACTAGATTAATTAATTTTAAAAAATCATTTTAATAACTAAGTGGCGCACGTGTCACACCATCCATCACATCACAAAATCGTCGCATAACCATCGCATATCGATGATATAGTCATATTGTATCGTTCATGTGAACATCGAGTATTGAACACCAACAATGAATATCGAAGAAATAGTATATAACAAACTACCACTAAAATCACGACCACTGTCTGTTAATTGAAAAGAAATAAAAAACTTATCTCATTCAGCATTATTAGTCTTCAACTGCTGTAATTTACTATTCCAAATAACTGGGAAGAATTATGTAAATCATAAACAATTTGAAATTTTAATTAGAGACACAGTAAAAGGATAGAGAGAACAAGATGTCTGAAGGGATAAACGAAAGAAGTGCATACTACTTACATGCTTGTCTGCGTGCGAGTGTCTGTGTGTGTCTTTGCGTGTGTGTGTGTGTGTGTGTGTGTGTGTGAGAGAGAGAGAGAGAGAGAGATTTTGACGTCAACTGACAACACTTAAAAGAAAACAAAATATTTTTTTAATCTTAAAAGCCGGGGAGGGGGTGTCTGTGTGTAAGAGATTTAGACGTCAATTGACAACACTTAAAAGAAAACAAAATATTTTTTTAATCTTAAAAGCAGGGGAGGGATAAGGAAAGGGTTGTTGTTATTTTTAATTAATTTTATTTGCGAGGACCTGTACAACAAGTCTTACTAGAGAGCAGAAAGCGAGCTGACCGTATACTTCTGAAACCAGTCTGTCAGACGCGTGACACCAGTTCTGTCATCTCTACACGGCAGAAGTCGCGACCCTTTCCTGATGTACTGGCTCCACCACCACAACCACCCACCCCTGAACACAAGATCTTTCAACAACTTTCACAAGCTTCTCTTTGGACTCCGATCTGTTACAGAAGACTGGCTCGGTGTGCGTCTTTTTCATCTTGCTTTGAAAGCACACCTGAGATTGAAGAAAAATCCTGTCACTATAATTAGTCATGCACACTACCTGCTTTTAGAAGAACTGGGGGGGGGTCTTCACCCGCCATCATCCCATCCCCACCTTCCACTGGCAGACATTTGTATTGTGCCTGCCAGTGTAACAATGGAAAAGTAATTTAAATTTCAATCAATTTATTAATTGGTTCTATCTCCATGCACTTTGCAAGAGGAGAGAAATGATGGGTAAAAAGCAGATTTTTTTTTTAAAAGACTTTAAGTTTCTTTATTAAAAAAACTCGAACTGAATGCTAATGGGCAAATACCCATTGGCTTATACGTAGGGCCTACTACTCATGCCATCCCATTCAGTATTCTTATTCGTGTAGACAGCGATAACGAAGCTGTGTCAATCGTGTAGACAGTGATAATATGACTGTACTAGCAGATAGTTATATTGTGGTTGTACTAGTAGTGTAGACATTTATATTGTTGCTTTACTAGCAGTGTAGACAGTTATATTGTTGCTTTACTAGCAGTGTAGACAGTTATATTGTCTCTGTACTAGCAGTGTAGACAGTGGTATTGTTGTGGTACTAGCAGTGTAGACAGTTATATTGTGGTGTACCAATCAACAGGTTAGTCGCGTGTGGGTCATTGTGTAGGTGACATCAGAAGGTACTGGCTCTGTGTGTGTGTGTGTATGTGTGTGTGTGTGTGTGTGCGTGTGTAGGTATATGTGAGTGTGAGTGTTTGTGTGTGTGTGTGTGAGTGGGGTGGTGGTGGAGTATATAATGGTAATGAATAGAAGAAAAAGAGCGTTGATTGCTGTGAATAGTTTCATTCTCTTGCTGCTGTTGTCATTGTTTGTTTGTTTGCTTGTTTGTTCTTAATTATGAAACATAATAATTTCTTGAGAGGTCAAAACTGAAATGACACGTATATCAATTTATTACATTTTTTTGCTTGACACCATTATAATGAGATGTGCAAAAGTTTCTACAACAAGAATGGGAGTGGGGTGGTCAGTAAACACTTTAGCATTTCCATTTATTTTAAATGCAGTTTTAATTCGATCTACATTTAAAACACTTGTGACCTGCAGCCAGACGACTGGACTTAAAGGAGCAAAATACCTACAGCAAACTCATACGTCTCACAATCAGAAAGAATTTCATTTCAAAAGTTAGCCAGGAGATAGTTACGTGTTCTGTGTGTGTGTGTGTGTGTGTGTGTGTGTGTGTGTGTGTGTGTGTGTGTGTGTTATCGTCAATAAGTCATTTAAATTATTTCACTGAATACATGTGTGTATTATTGCATATGCATTCTGATTGCTGACGAATCAGTCATCGGCCTTTAAAAGGAGAGTAGGTTAACTTTACTGTCGCATCTCAGTCATCGGCCTTTAAAAAGAGAGTAGGTTAACTTTACTGTCGCATCTCAGTCATCGGCCTTTAAAAAGAGAGTAGGTTAACTTTCTTGTTGCATTTCAGTGTCATTGAGTAAAGGTTTGATAGAATGATGAAATGAATGAATACAATTTGTACAGTGTTCCTTGTGAGGCATTGTTATTACGTATTCATTGTTCAATTTCAGGAATCCGAAAATTAGCTCTCTTGTTGTTGGTGTTGCGACATGGTCTGCTGGATCAATGTTGACTTTTAAGAAAGAAAAAGGGAGGTCAGGATTTCATGGTTGATCAATGTTGTAGTCAGTCAAACAGTGATGTCGAACTGTCTTGTAAGGAAGAGACAAACGGTTAACATGTGAACAAATTGCAACAAGTTGCACAAACATTCGAATTATTTCGACGCCAAGTTAATAATAGATCTCGAATGTAAACTACAAGATGATTGGGATTGGTCGTGGACTTTGACCACCATCTTGCCACTGGCGCATATGTTGTTTTTCTTCCTTTCTCTACTTCATCTTGATACTGAAATAAAATACAAACGGTTTGTTCTGAAAGACTTTCCCCTAAGGAGAAATATGGAGCTCACTCTATGGACATCTGTAACTCATATTTTGACTTTTTTCTTCTTTCTTTTTTAATCGTGTTTTATATATATATTGAAAATGTATTTACTTTTTCCACTAGCTATATCAAGTTAAATCCATTTTATATTCTGATGTGGTCATTTTTCATTTTGTTTTTAACACTGGAATCAGAAAACATTGTAAGTGGGTTTTCAGTAGAAATCAATCAGTTGCTAATTTGATGTCATTCAAAGTTATTTTATGACCAAGCCCTCTTCAGTTGTGAATTTTCGTATATGTGTTTCTTCTGCGAAAACGGCCCCTTCATCCGTGACTGTACAACTGGTCGGTTCTTTCTGGAAAATAGACAATGGCGTTCATGTCGTGTGAGCTATTTCCCGTCACTATGTTTATTCCGGTTGTCTCCAGTTAATCATTTCCGTTTGTCATCGAAGGGTGGGTAAGAGTAAAAGGGGGGGGGGCTGTGCGTGCATGCGGGTGTGGGTGTGCGCGTGTGGAGGTGGATGGTAGAGAAGTCTTTTAATATAAACTATTTTGCGAAAGCTGCCCGCGTTTGTACAATTAGTCGTGTGCAAGTTATGCGATTCAGTGATCGCCCTGCCTGTCCAGTCAGTAGGAGGCAAAGTTCAGTAAGCAGACATGCACTGAAAAAGGACGACAATCAACAGATACAAGATTCGCTGGCACTTGTCCTCAAGTGAGGTTAGAACTGACGAAGACCAAACTGGTGGTGTAATGTCGGTGTGTCATTTTAACACACACCAGTATTCAGTGTTCAAAAAAATGTCAAAGTATGTATAGAGCAATAACCAATAAATGTAGCTGGCCAGATCAGACGCGTATGAACTTTCGAGAGCAAGCAAAAAGAAAGTCAATTATCAATAATCAACCATCAGGATTTCGATTCGCATGATTGTCTATAAAGTATAAAAGCTTTTATTATTAGAACAAGATACGTGGCATTTAAAAGGCGTGCGTTATTATTAGAACAAGATACGTGGCATTTAAAAGGCGTGCGTTATTATTAGAACAAGATACGTGGCATTTAAAAGGCGTGCGTTATTATTAGAACAAGATACGTGGCATTTAAAAGGCGTGCGTTATTATTAGAACAAGATACGTGGCATTTAAAAGGCGTGCGTTATTATTAGAACAAGATACGTGGCATTTAAAAGGCGTGCGTTAACATAAATTTTGGGTTTTCACCAAAAATTATCCAGTTAAGTGTCATTTGAAATTCAGCGTATTAAATGAAATGATTATATCAGATTTGCTGTTTATTATTTTTCTTTATATAGAGAAACCTAAAACTGACGAGGAAACTGTGTTCACTATTATAATCCAAGACTGCTGTTCCCCCCAGACAAGGCAGTAATTTTTTTTTCAAACTGACCGCTTATAAAATATTAAAGACCAGATTAAAAGGAGTAGCTAATAAGATGGTCTTAATTAATGCAATTTGTTTATTTTGAAACAAGTTTGTTTTCTGGTCTTAAATGTGGTAAATGAAGCTGAGAAGAGCAGTAAAATGTTCCATGTAGATAAACACTTGAGTAAATCCCAGTCACTTGCACATAAAGCATTCATTTGAACCGAAAGTAGGTTTCATGTGATTTCCGGTCGATGCGAGAGAAAACCCTCTTTCACACAAATGGATCATAGATGCAGACATCTTCCGTCCGTCAAGATTACGCATCTAGGAGAAACCGGGATATCTTTTTATTCGTTTTTGGGTCAGAGTAACTTTTACAAATACCTCAAAGAATCCCCCACCCACTCCTAGATGAAGATGTTGTAGCCTTTCGTTAATTAATTAGTAATAATAATTAATAACATTTTATTGAACAGTCGAGAATTGTGCCTTCTGTATTATTACATCTATTGTTATATGATTGTAAACTAGTGTCATTAAACTGATATTTCATTTTATGCATGTATTCTTGATTTGATTTGTTTGTTTTAAATTCTTAAATCTACTGGTTCTTTTAATTAACTGTATTTTTTCTGCGATTGACAATACTTGAAATAGAAGTTTCTTAAATTTTCTATTTAGTGTTCACTTGTCGCAGTGAGTGAGTGTGTGTGTGTGTGTGTGTGTGTGTGTGTGTGTGTGTGTGTTTGTGTGTGTGTGAACCTAAGTGTACTAAGTGTACTTTTGTTTATATTTGTATAATTGTCTAATAAATTTAATCTTGAAATCGCTGCTGAGTCTAAACGTGACTTTCAGTCGTTCTGTAACCAACAGGTAGTAATCTGAATACTTTAAGGCCCCAGGAATGTATTATAAAACGAAACTTGAAAGCATAGAGAATAATGAGGAGAGCGTATAGACTTTTCTTCGGGCTGTGGCACCTTTAAATGTAGGTCAAGATCACTCGCCGATTTCCGTCCTGCTGAAAGTTATTTTTAGTACTGACAGTGCTATATCATTTTTATCATTTCACTGACCATCTTCACTAAATCCGCTTTCCAAAAGTTTTGCATTATTTAGAATTTTTGTGACACAGAAGAAACGTGATTTCCAGATTTAAGATTTAAGATTTAATATTTAATTAATTCATTTGTATAAATATGTTTAAGTATTTTTCTTATTCGTTTCTTTTTGAAACATTAACAGCAGTTTATGTTTGAGGACAAATCCTGCAAGGTTTTTTTGTGAACGTGCAGGTTAGCCTTACCAAAGCCTATCAATTACTTTTAAGTGATAGAATTAATCAAGTGAAACATCAAAATATTCAAACAATAAAAAAGAATCATGGGCTTATTAGTGTTTGGGATGGTTGCTTTTAGTGTGATTTTTACAATAATTGTCTTGAGAGGGGGTTTTTCCCACTGTTTTTGATTGGTTAGTTGGTTAAGTATTTGAGTGGTTAGTTGATTAGTTGGTTAACTGGTTGGTTGTTTTACCGATTGATTGCTTAGTGGTCTAGTTAGTGATTGGTTCGTTCGCACTTCTCTGTGAAGACTTTTATTTTTTTTTTGGGGGGGGGAAGGTAGTGGTGGTGGTAGGTGGGTATTAAATTATATTTACATGAGTACACTTTTTTTTTTAAATGAGAGAATGGAGGACAGTGTAAAGTGTTTTCTATCGTTAAATATACATGTATTATTTAGGTATTTGATAATCATATCTCACTATTGAGATCTTTTATAAATTATAAATATTTTTTACTCATATCTATCTTCGACTTCTCTTACAGTAATCAAGATTAATTCCTTCAGGGTCTCTACTTTACTGAACCAATAGATACCAATAATTACTAATTATAAGCCGTTACCCACACACGCAAATACATATAGAGAGAAAGATAATTAACAAAAGGCTAAACCGGCAAGGAAATGGAAATTAGATTGTAAGAAATTAATATTTTGGTGTGAGTGGCAATACTCCAGTTTATCAAAATTTAATTAAACAAATTAGCATTAATTACAATAATGAATGAATTACAAAGGATCCTTTTGGGATGAAGATGGAACAGTCATTATTTTAATATTACAATAGGACTTATTGTCACTCTGCTGTATTAAATGATCAATAAAACCTACTGACCAACTAGTCACTTAACGGGGTATTTTCTCCTAATTTATTTAGATATCAGAATGTTCATTCGAATTGTTCCGGCTTTAAAGAGACGAAAATACACTATGTTTGCATTAGCAGGTGTCGCAGACTTTTCAGTGATTATGTCCTTGCTTCTGGTATTGGCAACAAATCACTGTACAATGGGTGTGTCACTTTTCCCATCTTTGTGCACCCTTCACCCTTCACAGTTCTCGTGCTTTCTTCTCTCCATGTCAGCTTTGATCTCTCATAAATCATTCTCAACTGGGGTTCTTTTGCACAAACATGTCCTGCTCCACATGGACCGTTAACTCTCCCTCTCTCTGCTTTGTCTCTCTCACTCTCTCTCTCTCTCTCACTCCGTATTATTTCATTGTATTTTGTCTCGCTTTATCCCTCTATTATAATATTTCATTCTGCGTTCTCTCTCTCTCTCTCCCCTCTCTGTAGTATTTAATTCTGCTCTCTCTCTCTCTCTCTCTCTAATATTTCAATGTGCCTTTTTTTCTCTCTCTCTGTAATATTTCATTGTGCCCCTCTCTCTCTCTCTCGCTCTCTCTCTCTCTTTATTATTATTATTATTTCATTCTATTTTTTTCTCTCTCTCTCTATCCCTCTATTATTTCATTCTGCTTTCTCTCTCCACATTTATTCAGTATGAGCGTCAGTATGAATGTTAAATTAACGCATACTCTCCTATTTCTTTATCTACACTTTGCGCGCGCACTCACACGCACACACACACACACACACACACACACATACACACACACACACACACACACACACACACACACACTCAAAATAAAACTTTCCAGAAACATAAAATGCCGCTGACATTGTTTGAAAGGCACGGCGTGTATACTTTATGATTGGTAAATGATTGTTCGACCGCTGTGCTATTCATAAACAGTATGAGGTGAGTTATCCACTTTGCCAATAGAGATCCCACCCCCATGTAAAGAATGCCATAATACTTAACACCTTCGCCAGTCAATCCGGAAGGAAAAGAAACCGTAACCCATGTAGCCACCCGTTAAAGACGAGACTGCCAGAGTAATTAAAACGCACACGGTACGACATTTGTTTCATAAATCTGTTATATGAGACATGTCTTACCAAGACTGGACGTATGGCTTACGAAAACATCTCTGTCACGTGTCCGGTTATGTTTAACGACCCTGTCACTATACCAGACTCCCAAGTATCAATATTAGATTATCAATTCACTTCTAATATTAGCGATAGCCGGGCATCATGACCTATCTTCCCGCTAATATGCCAAAGATTCGGGCTATTACTCAAATGACATTACCGACAGATAAATCAGCTGACATGTCCAAGCTGGTATTTATTATTAGTTATGATTAAGATATTATTTCTCCGGCTCAGCCCCCATACCAGCTTTTTAGTCGAAGATTACAACAAATTATGTAATAATGGTGAAGATAGCAAAGTAAAATTTAATAACAATAATAGTAATAAAAAAGACATCAATTTTCGATCACGGAAAATTTAAGAGTTCGTCTATCCTGCCCTGCCCGATTATTCGTATGAAGTTTGTACTTGACTGATCTGTTCATTTGGAGAGAGCACACTTAACTAGAGTTTCATGAAGACTTGCAATAGCTCACTGCATCCGTGACATCATGTTGCAGTTGTCTTCCAGGTGTGACCAACTCAGTGTCAAATAGGTGTGCTTGAGGATTCAGAGACCAGTGTAGCTTATATGTTACATTTAAATAGCCCCCACCATAAAAGTATATATCCCACCCTAATAACAACAATATATATGTAAATCTATAAAAAGAATGTAAAATTCAATTATTTGTTTTCAATAACAATTATCCAGATGAAGGTTAAAACTGATTGAACAGTGAAACAGACGTCGCAACACAGTTACGCACATATTCACACAGATCTCCTTCATTATCACATATCTCCTTCATTATTACGGATCTCCTTCATTACCACATATCTCCTTCATTATCACAGATCTCCTTCATTACCACAGATCTCCTTCATTATCACATATCTCCTTCATTATCACGGATCTCCTTCATTACCACATATCTCCTTCATTATCACGGATTTCCTTCATTACCACAGATCTCCTTCATTATCACACATCTCCGTCATTATCACAGACCTCCTTCATTATCACAGAGCTCCTTCATTACCACAGATCTCCTTCATTATCACAGATCTCCTTCATTATCACAGATCTCCTTCATTATATACATCAGTAAGTTTAAGAAAATCTCATTTAAATCCGTTTCAACATCAAAATACTTCTTGTTCGGAATTCTTAACACTCTACGTCACGTGACAACGTTCATTTTTCTTCATCAGTCTTTTAGACTGCTAAAAACATAGTCAACTCTAAAAATTACAACAGTTCAAAGAAATTAATCAAATCATGGAGTCCACCACTCACAGTCACGCACTCGTAACCGACACACACCTGTGACTGACACACTCATGACTATGTCATGACTGTCACACTCGTGACTGTCGCACAATCATGACCGTGTCATACACTCATAACTATCACATCCATGACTCTGTCACTCTCATGACTGTAAGCGATCATCTATTTTTGTTGTTGTTGTTTTTGCATCTACTGTCTGCTAAATGAAATTATGACACAAATCTTGGAACCCTTCACTCCTAATGATTATTATTATTAAATAATAACTCATAACTTAATTACAAGTGATCCAGAACCTTAATTTATAGTTATTAATAATTTTCCCATAAGGCCAACAATATCTCTCACTTAGCGGATCATAAAGATGTCGTAAACCTCTATTCTTTGCACAATAATAAAAGAGACGTTTTAATGTCACATAACGTTTTCTGTAGGTGGAAACTTATTACCAAAGGAGTAATAAAAATCCGTCTTTTATTTATATTTAACGAGCCCCTCTCTACTCAGTATCACTCCAACATAAGTTGTAATATAAGTGCAAGAATTAACAAATAAATTTATTAAATCAACAATTAACTATACAATACATAGATTTTAACCAGTTTTCATTTAGACACACGTTTCGCTTTCGTGTTTTTGATTTTCGAAATTGATTTTAATACCTTTACCACATTTTTCAACATAAAAGAAATGAAATGACACTGAAAAGAATAATAAGAACCTAGCAGGTCTATTAATGTTTAGGCCATTCTCACGTTATAGTCACAATCAAGAAAAAGAAAAAAGTGTTTCACAACGATTTTTGCTTTCAACCGGAAACAAGCGCTGCTTGTGTTACTGAGGAAACACTAGACAACAGTTTTTAAGTTTAAAATACCTAGAGATGAAGGGTGGCGGTAACTGACGGGGGGTAACGTATGCTGTTTAAATGACCATCCCTCACTCCATTATACAGTTTACCTGTCCATCCCTAACGTCATTATGACTATAGTCTAACTACCTGTCCTCTGCAATAAATGGTGTTAGCAACATTTTCAAATGTAAAAAGTAATGAATTAATTTTCTACTGCAATAAATGGTGTTAGCAACATTTTCAAATGTAAAAAGTAATGAATTAATTTTCTACTGCAATAAATGGTGTTAGCAACATTTTCAAATGTAAAAAGTAATGAATTAATTTTCTACTCACAGCTCGTCACCTCACCTCATGGCCTATATCTTGTCACGTCACACTTCGGCTTCGTCACATCTCTCTCTAATGGGAGCCTCACTTTTTTTTTTATTGCCTTAGAATTGCTTCTTTCTTGTGCGTTCTGCGTTCTTGCGATAAGAAGAGTGCATGAGTACTTTTATGGTCTCATCATTTCATATGATAATCGCAGCAATGTCTCCCCATTAAAGGCGCCATCTTTTTCTTTATTTATGCTTAAGTCATAGTAGAGTTTTTTCTCTTTTTTCTTTTTCTAGTGGAAGCAAATAATTCTATTTGGGCAGTGTAATTATGATCTATGTCAAGGGTGAATGATTTAATTTTCAAGTGGAAACGATAAGTCACGTGACTTAGAAAACGTCAGATAGGTGATCGAATTCTTTGCCTACACAGACGGAAAATAACTCAGACTAATTCGTTGAATGACTGTTGATTTATCTTGTGAGAAATGACAAGTTTGCTTAAGACCTACAGTGAAAACAAGAAAGATTTTTGGCATGCTATCTTTTAAAATACATACACAGATAACCATATAATTTTATTTTCATGATTAAATCAAAAGCACACATTTTAAATATAAATTTATATTTAATAAATAATTAGTTTTGTTCAGTATATGTGGATATTGTTATGACATTTTACTGAACAGCTAGTTAAGGGTTGTCTGTTAAACGAAAGCTAGTCAAACTTGTCAAAACTGTCGAATTCTAGATACTAGATTTCTTAAATAATGTCCACTTGTGGACAGGTCATTTGAAAAGTTTGTGGGATGAGATGGAGTATACATTCTCAATGAGCAACATGTATATTGGTGGAACAAGCTTTCAGCTTAGGGAGTTTCCTGTTTTATAGTTCACACCCGCTGCACATACACATACGTACCATACACACACATATACACACCATACACACAAACACGTACCGCACATTTATACACACCATATACACATATATGCAACCATACACACATATATTAGACACAAACACACACATGCACACACACACACACACACACACACACACAAATATATATATATATATATACCATGCACATATATATAAACCATACGCACATACACACACTATACACTTATATACACATATATCAGACACACACACATATATGTATATATATACGCACACCATACGCATATATACAAACCATACACATATGCACACCATAAACACATAACACACCTTATATACAGTCAGTCATGTAATCACATATCACAGTCACGCAGTATACATTATACATACATATACACACCATATACACAAATATACACCACACATGTAAACTCTAATCACATAAAACACACCATACACACATGTACACACTATAAATCATATATGCACACCATACGCATATACATACGCCATACAAGCATATACAAATACACATACCATACACGTACACCGTACACACAAAGAAAAACATACACAGAGGCACACTATAATGACATATACACATACATACACACTCCGCACACACTATTTTTCTCCTTACTCATTGCCAACTGACGCCGATCTCACTGACGTACAAAATCTCTCGTTGGAAGACATCTTAAATACCCTGGACATTTTTCCTACATCTCGATGACGTACAAAATCTCTCGTTGGAAGATATCTTAAATATCCTGGACCTTCTTCCTTACATCTTGATCTCACTGACGTACAAAATCTCTCGTTGGAAGACATCTTAAATATCCTGGACCTTCTTCCCTACATCTTGATTTCATTGACGTACAAAATCTCTCGTTGGAAGACATCTTAAATATCCTGGACCTTCTTCCCTGCATCTTGATTTCTCGCAGTGTATAATAAATTGTTACGTTTTGAACTATTTATTGCAGTGTTTTGAATTAGTCATTATAATTTGCAGATTTACATGTTCCTGTCTTACAAAACTTCAGTGCAAACGTACTCGACAAGTGCACTGCACGCACTGAAGCTTATATGTGTATGCAGGTGTATATAGGCATGTGTGCATTTATGTATATGCAGATATAGTTCCAGGTTTGCATGAATATATATGTGTGTATGTTTATGTACGTATGTATGTGTGTGTGTATATATATGTATGCAATGTACTTAGGTTTATTTGTATATGTGTGTTTATTCGTAGATGTAGGTGCGCATGTGTGTGTGTGTATTCTGTATGTGCATGCATGTATGTATCCAAGTATATAAGAATGCTTATGTTTATGTATACATGTCTGTATGTGTTGTGCATGTATCCATGTATGGAAATTGTGCATTCTTTTATTTTTTCTACTATCAGGTGTTCTTCTCTGCAGTTCATTAATTTTATTTTCTAAATCACGATTTTTAAACATTGCAATACGTATGTCAATTCTATCAACCACCAGCCCTTCAGTTGTTATATTGAATCAACTCAGTTAACACAAGCTAGAAAGTTTTCTCTGGTTCGTAACGCGGGTTTCGCCGTGTCACGTGATGTGCCAGACCGTTTTTGTTTCTACATATACCTAACGGCTAGCCATCTACTGCTTGACTGTTACTCAATTAGCGCGCAATTTAAGAAATTAGGAACTATTTACTCTGGGTCTGTGTTTGGCGTGCAACGTCGCTGGTTAAGTCGAAGCGACTTACTTCTTTGATTTCGGTTTTAACGAATACACATTACGGAGGCCTTGCAAACAGACATAGGCCTGAGAAATGAATGCAGTTGTGCCCCCTCCCCCCCTCTGGAAATAACATCAATGTTTTTCTCACATTCTAAACCTAATGTTAGCATGTTCGATGTCACTACTTTTCACCCAGTCATATCACCATTTCTTTTTTTCTTTCTTTCTTTCTTTTTTTGTTTCTTTTTTTTCCTCACTCTGTTATTTACAGATCCAATTTGCAGATAGGTGTGGCCATGTTTAGCTTGCCGCTTGCAGAAGTTCACAAATTTGACGACCTCTTTGAGACACAAAGAGCAGCAGGATTAAGTGTCGTTTGTAATTTTTTTTTTTAAAGAGTAAAACTTATCGAACGCGTTTCATACTTTACAGCAATGCAATCACTGGTTTGCACACGACTAACAAGAAATTGGAGTCACCCAGGTAACGAGAAATAAGCAGGATCCCATCCCTGAGAGTTTTTGCATGACCTCTTGATGATGAATTGACTGATGTCACCTATTTAACATCTATTTAACATTAGTCATCTTCATTTTCAGATTTTGTGACGTCATCCGTTTCAGAATCAGTGTCGTCGTGTTAAGACATCACGTGAATATACGATTGCTGACGTCTTCGAAGACACCAAGTGATCTCATAAAGTGATAAGACTGTCTTAGTACAGACGGCCAAGGATATTTAAAGATATTTTTTAACTCTCTGGGAAAAATCTTAGCAAGGGAAAAAGGTTTCTTTCCCCTCGTTTCTTTCTTGTTGTTGTTTCCGGTGAATAAGTATTGTCAATATGTAAATTTAACCACGGAACAATTCAAGTACTTTTTAAACAAGGATTGGGCCTCTTTTCTTTTTGTCATATAATAAATGCTATTGTTCCACGTTGGAGAGGATAAACTGTGAATTTTTGTTTTTGAGAAGGAAGCTTAAAATATTAATAACTGGTCCATGAGAAAGGAAACTTTATACCCTAAATAACTGTTACTGTGAGAAAAAATCCAAAAGCTGTTTTTAAGTTAATATTAATGTGAAACTGAAAATAAGTAATTAAATAAGTGTTAACCGCAGGCCATAGACCGCAAAATTTGTTTAATACATCTCTCAATAAATTAAGGAAAACGTTTTCGTTAAGAAATTATTATCACGATCGATTGGTTTCAATAAGGGAGATAATTCTTTGCGATTTCAACGTAAAACGTTACGAAAACAGTCTACGAATCAAAGACATTCCAGGAGGGAGAGAACTAAAATAATTTAGAATTTTGAGAATATTTGATACAATCAACCTCAAAAGATGGAACTTGTATTAGAAATAACACGCACAAACAAATATACAACTACAACCTACGCTACACTCAGATCTGCAGCGATGTTTTAGATTTTAAAGAATAATCTTCTATCCTATCGGGTTTTTTTTTTGGTTTTTTTTACTGATGATTGATAAATTAATTTGAGGGATTTGTGATATTTTCTACAATTTGTATTATACTCTCCCTCTGTTTTTCAATCAAATTGCGTTCAGGTATAGCGAAGACTGAAAAAGTTTTGAAGATTATATGTGCCCTGAAAAAGGTTTTACAGACTATTTTTTTCGTGTGTCCTGACAAACATTTTAAAGATTAATTCTACCTCCACCAGTTTATTTTTACGTACATCCTGACAAAGACTATTAACATTAGTTTTACATTTCCTGACCAAAGGTTTTACTGTCTAGCTTTACACTATCTATCTATCTATCTATCTATCTATCTATCTATCTATCTATCTATCTATCTATCTATCTATCTATCTATCTTTCTTTCTTTCTTTATATCAATCCCTTAGTCTTGTCGACCCGTTGGGGCACGACTGATGACCTTACAACCAGTTTCCTCTATTCCATTCTGTTCTCTGTTAATCTTACCGTATTGCTCGCTTTTCCTGCATCCTGACAAAAACTATTAACAATACTTTTACATTTCCTGACAAAGATTCTATAGTCTAGCTTTACATGCATTATGACAAAGACTATTAACACTATGTTTACATTTCCTGACAAAGGTTCTACAGACAAGTTTTACATGCATCCTGACAAAGATTATTAACACTAGCCTTACATTTTCCATAAAAAAAACTAGCTTTAAATGCAACTTGAAACTATACTGACTATTTTTATGCATTCTGCTCGAGATTAGCTTTATTGCACTTTGACAAACACTATTAACCCTAGGTCTGACAAACTCTATTAACACTAGCTCTACGTTTCCTGTTAAATGCTGAAAAGACTAGATTTACATGCACTCTGACAAACTAAGGAACAAGCTATATATACATCGTGACCAATTATGGCCGTATATATTAGGCCAGTTTATTACACCCATAAAATACTGCCAATCCAGACTGCAATGACTAACTTTAGATACACCCTCACAAATATGGCGTAAAGGAGAGGTTTACACGTATCCTGACAAACTAAGGCTGTAAGCACTAGTTTGTACGCATCCTGACAACATAAAACTGTAAAGATTAGCTTTAAGGAACTAGCTTTATAAGAAACATGGCTATAAACATTGTTTTACACACTAATACAATGTTGGCAAAAATAAGCAATAAATTATTAATTTTTTTAATTTTTTTTTTTTGGGGGGGGGAGGTCTTGCCCTCTTCTCCCAACTAGTTTTCAAAAATACAAATGATAAATCTAAAGCAAGAATTTATTTAATACAGATAGATAGATAGATAGATAGATAGATAGATAGATAGATAGATAGATAGATAGATAGATAGATAGATAGATAGATAGATAGATAGATAGATAGATGGATGGATGGATAGGTAGATGGATGGATGGATGGATGGGTGGGTTTTGGGTGGATGGATAGACAGATAGATAGATAGATAGATAGATAGATAGATAGATAGATAGATAGACAGACAGCCAGATAGATAGATAGACAGACATAGATAGATTGCATGAAATGCCACATCAGACATATATAGTACAACACTTAATGTCTTTTAGAAGCTTTAATTGCAGAGTAACTAAGCACTACACATCAGACATACATAGTACCACAGTTAAGATCTTTTAGAAGCTAATGACATGTATGCAAATCAGAGATCTGAATTCGTCATTTGTCTCTAAGCCAAAATCTCTTTTGTTCCCTGGAACTAAGGCTGCACTAGCTTGCATATCCCTTGAAGTCGTAATACCAAAACTTGCACTAGCTCGAACACTCTCCTGTCGCTCAAAGACAGGTCGCTTCATTCATTTTAATCACGTGGATTTCAGAAGCTAGACTCGTTTCACAACTGTTAGATCACAATCTGTTGCGCCCAGACATGACTGGGTTGAAAACTCACCACTGTAATAATGTAAATAAAACCACGACTCTGTTTCTCCTAAAGATAATCAAATTTAGCAATGAAGACACCGTGCCTCTCCCCCCAACTCTTTCTCTCTCTCGCTCTCGCTCTCTCTCTCTCTCTCTCTCTCTCTCTCTCTCTCTCTCTGACTAAACGTTTAATTTGCCGCAATGTTAAAGATAAAGATATTTAAACATAATGCATTTCTGATAATTATACTGTTGGAATGGGGTTGTTTGATGTGTTTTTTTTTATTAGGGGCGGGGGCTAAATATTTTAGTTAAGAGCAACACTTTATATAATTGAGTAAATTGTTTTCGTAGCAGCTTTACCTTTGCAATTTTTAATCAACAAGTCTTAATCTTAGTCAACGAGTCTCTTTCTTAGTCAACATATCTCTATCTTAGTCAACAAGTTTATTTATACCTTAGGCAATGAGTCTCAGTCTTAGTCAACAAATCTCTATCTTAGTCAACAAGTCTATACCTTAGGCAATGAGTCTCAGTCTTAGTCAACAAGTCTTTATCTTAGTGAATGAGTCTTGATATTAGACACCAAGTCTCTATCTTAGTCAACGAGCCTCTGTATTAGTCAACGAGTCTTAATATTAGTCAACCAGTCTCCTTCTTAGTCAACGAATCTCTGTCTTAGTCAACAAGTCTATACCTTAGGCAACATGTCTCAGTCTTAGTCAAAAAGTTTTTTCTTAATGAACGAGTCTATTAGACTCTCTATCTAAGTCAACGAACCTTAATCTTAGTCAATGAGTCTCTATCTTAGGCAACGTACTTTAGTCTTAGTCAACGAGTCTTGATATTAGTCACCAAGTTTCTATTTTAGTCAACGAGCCTTAATCTTAGTCAACAAATCTCTATCTGAGTCAACGAGCCTTATCTTAGTCAAAGGGTCTTAATATTAGTCAACGAGTCTCTATTATAATCAACAAGTCTCTGTCTTAGTCAACAAGTCTTAATATTAGTCAACAAGTCTCTGTCTTAGTCAACAAGTCTTAATCTTAGTCAACAAGTCTATATCTTAGTCAACAAGTCTCTATCTTAGTCAATAAATCCAAATTTGGTTAGACACGTGTCGACCATGGGTCAATTTATTTGTAATAAATTTCTGCCTGTTCGAATATTTCCAGTTTACTAAACTGCCTGAATTACTGTTCAGAGTTGCAAATTAAATCATTTGCCTATGGAAGCACACTGATCATAATCTGAACAGCCAGCAAGTAACGTTGATTTCGTCTTTAAGCGAGTGAAATAGACATCAAGACTTAGAAACAAATCAAGTGAACCACAAGATGGACGTCATTTATTTGATGTGGAATTGCTAAATATTTATATCCTATCACGTGATTTAATTGTGTAAGTATTCATGCGCGCTGCACATTTCACCACACACGTTCTTACTGCAAGACTGGAGAATGGAAACAATTTGAACGCATTGCATCGTGAAGTTTGAACGCATTGCATCGTGAAGTTTGTCACGTAAGCGTTTGTCGAAACAGTTGACTTCTGTCACCTTGCTTGCTTGTATCCATACCAAATCATCCTTTACTTCGCATGCAACATTTTTATTTTTGTTGTTTAAAATTAAAACACACATTCAACTCCCCACTCTTATATCCCCCCCACCGCTACTTTTTCAACCCTCCCTCCTCTCTTCCTGTAACAGTAACCTTGTTCATTCTCCAGCTCAACCTCCTCATCTTCGATTCCTCTTCCCACCACCCCCACAATTTTATGCGATATTTTCCTGGTAGAGACGCTTATACAAAATGACGATGACCGAGTGCAAAAAGCCACCCAGAATCTACCCTCAAGTGCCCTGCAAAATGTGTAGGACAACACACCCGAGTTAACCACATTAAACAGGGTGTGTGCATACCCGCACTCCCAGCTCGAAGGCTCCAGAACCTGCTGGTATGTCACCCTGGTGAGTCAATAATATTTCCTCGGAAGGGATTTCGAACGCTTTATTGTTCAAACTATTATCGTTGCAGCAATGTTTTAAAAGGGTCCGAAATGTTTAGACATGTGAGAAAGGTGCTCCCAGCAATGCGGCATTCTCAAGCCCGGGCGCAGTGGTTAGTTAAATATTTAACGTGCAGTTGAGACTAGTTATGTACATGAGTGGGGTTTCGTGCCTCGGGAGTTGGGGTGGGTACCAATGTTCAATATTTGGTGACGTTGTGGCACGAATCAGCGGGGCGATTAGGTTACGTTCACTTTTTAAATTCACTTTTAAATTTCACTGACCTATGATGTTTTCAATTTAGTATCTTACTACACTCTAGAGACGTGGACATCGATAATATGACGGCGATGAAACCTTAAAGCGTGTCCAGTGTGAAGTGATTGTTTACCTGTTTGACTTGCGTTCGGACTTGAAATTTCTTTGCACCTTGCAAACAGAACAAAGTAGACACTCGCATACATGCATGCACATTCGCACACACACAAGCACAAACAAAATCTATACATTTGCATACAGACAACGATAGATAGATAGATAGATAGATAGATAGATAGATAGATAGATAGATAGATAGATAGATAGATAGATAGATAGATAGATAGAATTAATTTACAAATATAGAGTTTGAACTAGCAATGACCTAGAGACAGTGCTAGTTTTGCACAGTTGTCTTGAGAGCCCTTGTAAAACTGACCATCCATTTCAATCCCGGTACGAACATTTCGGATAGATTGACCCTAATAATCAAATACAGATTGACAGAAGACGTGTTTTGCCTTCGGAATATCGAAAATGCTTGTGTGTCTGATGATGAGTATAATCTCCCAGCAGTAGTGCACACAGGTGGAAGATTAGACAGACACTAAGGGCTGGAAGTAGACAGACACTTAGGGCTGGAAGTAGACAGACACTTAGGGCTGGAAGTAGACAGATACTTAGGGCTGGAAGTAGACACACACTTAGGACTGGCAGTAGACAGACACTTAGGTCTGGAAGTAGACAGATACTTAGGGCTGGAAGAAGACAGACAAAGAGCAAAGGTCTTGTATTGCATCCTGATGTGAACAGAAAACCAGTTAAGATTATTATCAAGAGATGGAGTAACATGATCTGAGAATATTTTTTTAAAATCCTAGTTGTAGTGTATTGAACCTTTTGAGGTTTCTCCACAAGATAAAACTGTAGAAGTAAATTACAATAATCAAATCACCAAACAATGTGATTTTAAAATCGACATGACGAAACTTAGCCTACGGCTGATTCGTCGAGTGCATTACTAATGACGACTGGTGTTCACTTACACTCGATGTATCATCTTCTCTGTACCTGTCAATACTTTATGCACTTAGTGTCTATTACATGTCAATACTTTATGCACTTAGTGTCTATATATGTCAATACTTTATGCACTTAGTGTCTATTAGCACAGCCTTTTGTGCGCTTTCTGAGTGATGCAGCTCATCCAGCGCTAAAATGTCTGACACATTGTGACACAGTCGAACAGTGCTAAAATCGCAGTGTCTGCTACATTGTGACACAGTCGAACAGTTCTGAAAAGCGCGGTGTCTGGCACATTGTGACAGTCGAACAGTGCTGAAAGTGCGGTGTCTGGCATATTGTGACACAGTCGGTCAGTGCTAAGGAGCGCGGTATCTGGCACAATGTGACACAGTCGATCAGTGCTAGAGGGAGGTGCCTGGATTGTGACACAGTCGGTCAGTGCTAAAGAGAGAGGTGTCTGGCACATTGTGACACAGTCGGTCAGTGCTAAAGAGCGAGGTGTCTGGCATATTGTGACACAGTCGGTCAGTGCTAAAGAGCGCGGGGTCTGGCACAATGTGACAGTCGGTCAGTGCTAAAGAGCGAGGGGTCTGGCATAATGTGACAGTCGGTCAGTGCTAAAGAGCGCGGGGTCTGGCATAATGTGACATGGAGATATAAGCACTGTAGTGTACATGAAAGTCATCAGCAACTCCAAAAGACCAATGTAATAATACAGTCTAATAATTAGTGAATGATTTTTCAGTCCTGGTAAACATCACTGAACAAGCGAAAACAAGCAACTGCTAAACTTTTTTCTTTTTTTCTTTTTCTGCCGTTACCCTACATTTCTACATTTATAGCTCGAGCTTCTGACATTAAGACCTCCAGCCATCATGTTCTACTGACAATCAGTCACCATAGCAATCGTAATTTACAAAACAGTCAATCGCTATCAGTCACTATTATCTATCTCAATCAATATTTACAAAAGTCAATCAGTCAGTCAGTCTTATGTATTGCAATCGATATTTATAAAAGATATCAGGCACCATCAGGCACCAGATGTATTTCATTCGGTATTTATAAAAGACAATCACCATAACCATTCCAAGTGGTATTCACCAAAGACGGTCACCATCATTACTGACTTGGATTTGCTTATAAAAGGCAATAGATCGCCATAAATTACTGACTTGGATTTGCTTATAAAAGGCAATAGATCGCCATAAATTACTGACTTGGATTTGCTTATAAAAGGCAATAGATCGCCATAAATTACTGACTTGGATTTGCTTATAAAAGGCAATAGATCGCCATAAATTACTGTCCGTAGGCGCAATACGGTGATAGCTTCGAAACTTCACAGGAACTCTTCGGGTACGCATCCACCCGAGATATTTGTCTGGCACCGAAGGGATAACTTTTGATCTTTGGCTTTGTAGGAGAGTTATTTCCCCCTAAGCAAACCCCTAACCGTCGAACTGGGCGCTCGCCAAACAGACAAATGTCAGGCACACAGGAAGAGAAGGATCACCATTCCCCCACCATCTCTCTTGCTTCTCCCTTTTCCGCTCACCCCTCCCCGTCTTCCCCACCCATCCGACCCAGTGCACTTGTCTATACCCGCAGTCTGTGTCCACTCACCCTTTCCCCACCCATCCGGTCCAACTCACTAGTCTCTACTAGCAGATTATAATCTCCACTACACGAATATATATGTATAAGATTTACAAGAGATTTGCTGTTTTAATTGGTCTCTATGACTACAACAACAGCCTCGAATGTTTTTTTTTAAAAATACCCATACATTCGCTGTGAATAAAATATTACATGTGTACGTAATTAGTCAACTAAATGATAATTTTTTTATGTCTGCCATCCACGACGATATACTCAGTGAACCGTTTTGAATCCAGTGAAACCTAGTTCCATCTTCATTGCTACTCTTTAGTATTGCGAGTGACGTACATTAAGGTAGGCAACTCTTGAATGTGCTACTGTTATGAAATTTTAAAATTCTAGTTACAGCATTCAATCTGGTTATTTCCTCTTCAATTTCAGTTGTTTAGTGGGTTGGGGGTTTTTTTGTGGTGAATATTTACCGAAGTGGAGCATTGCGTCTTATAAGCCATATAAGGGATTGTAAAAGGCTCTGTGACCATATAACTCTATGAGTGTCCTTGAGATAATGTAGTTTATTAAGCATATCAGTTTAAGCAATTTTACCTAAGCTTTTTCTTTTCCTTTTGTATTTTTATACTGAAAGTTTATACATTATAATATTAACATTATTTTCTTCTATTTTCCTTCTTTCCTTATTCTCTACGAAAAATAGCACTTGAATGGAAGTGTCCTGTTTGTAAAAGAATGGTATTGCGTTAGGTTAAATAGCATATTTTCCTCTTTATTTTATCATTCTTATTTTGATTACAAATCATCGTATCACTTTCCTACCTCAGGATTGTAATTCATATCTGTAATTCCAAAGGAGATTTCATTTAGCCGTGTTCCAATGTCTGGAAATTGCAACAATGCCCTACACTTTACTGTCTGTCAATGACATTTATCATTAAAACATTAATAAGTTGCAGTTTGATTCGTCCTGTCTTCGTTGTGTTTCGTTTCGCTTCGAATCATTTCATTACGCTCACTTTCTTTTATTTTGTTTTCAGTGTACCGTGTCGCTTTGTTATGTTGATTTTTTTAATCGTTGTGTTCTATTTCGTTTCGTTTCCGCTTTCATCATTTTGTTTCGTACCGTCGCCGTAGTTAATGTTTGTTCGTTTCGTTTCCGTTGTTCCGTGTTATTTATTTTTATTTTTATTTTGTTATTGCGCCATTTCAAGAGCATGAAATTATTATTTCTTTCAAATTCAACGGCAGCTCCATTTGAATATGGCGAAGAACATACATTGTCAAGTCTCTATTTTGTTTTCAACTTTAAAGTGCCCTTAATGATTCTTGTGATTAAGTCTGTCTTTGAAAATTGCTTAAGCTGGAAAATAAAATACATGACTGTACAAAATGCACTTTAGTGCTGATTTGAGCGTGACCGACCCAGAAATAATTTGGGCGCCGGTGCAGTCCAGTAGCTTAGTATTGATTGGTCTATTTTGTTTAGCCATTCCGCTTTCAGAATTTCTCTCTCTGTCTCTCTTTGTCTCTCTCTCTGTCTGTCTGTCTCTCTCTCTCTCTCTCTCTTTGTCTCTCTGTCTGTCTGTCTGTCTCTCTCTCTCTCTCTCTCTCTCTCTCTCTCTCTCTCTCTCTCTCTCTCTCTCTCTCTCTCTTGTATATTTGTATAATATATATATATATCAGTCTGTTTGTCTGTGTCTGTTTAGTGATCAATCTTTTCCCATCCATTGTGTCCTTGAAAGTTAACAGAATTTTTGTTTAAAATTATTCTCATACCTTCAATTGAGATATATGTGTGCATGCATAATTTCAATAAAAGATTATATACTGTACTTTGTACGCGCGCGCGCGCGCGCTCGTGTGTGTGTGTGTGTGTGTGTGTGTGTGTGTGTGTGTGTGTGTTTGAGTGTGTAGGCATAATTGAATGTGCGTTGTGCATCTATGCTTCCCTTCCCCACCCATCCAACCCAGTGCACTTATCTATACCCTCTGACTCTCCGCTCACCCTTTCCCACCCATCCGGTCCAACTCTGCACTATGTGTTATAATTGTATGTATGTAGGTAGGTAGGTATTCGTATGTGTAACTGTGCTTATACACTCGCATGTATGTGTGTGTGTCTCCTTCTGTATGTTTGTGACCCGACTTAAGAAATGATCAAGTAGTTTGTGCAATAACACATAAAAACGACTAAATGTGGAAACCATATTTTTAAAAGTGCTACCAAACAATGAAGAAAACGAAAGTAAATATCGATCTTCATGCTCAACTACATCAATTGTTGATGTCGCGTCCACACAAGAGTGAAGATGAAATTAATTATAATAATGATGATGATGATGATGATGATGATGATGATGATGATGATGATGAAGGTGATGATGCTGGCGGTGGTGGTGATGGTGATGATGATTATGATGATGATGATGATGGTGGTGGTGGTGGTGATGATGATGATGATGATGATGATGGTGGTGGTGATGATGATGATGATGGTGGTGGTGGTGGTGGTGGTGGTAGCGGTGATATTGATTCCGACGTCAATATGATCATTATTTGTTGCTGCATTATTTCAGTGAATGGCTACACCTCCACATGCACGCACGCACGCACACACAATCATAAAAAGGAAGAAATCCTTAAGCCGAATAGAAAGTGCATGTATCAGTGTGTTACTGATTTCATGGCCACTCTGCTTGCCTGCTTTAGACAAATCATTGGGGCCATCACGCGTCTTTTCCCTGGGTTGACGGATAACATTCTTACCCCTTGGCTACCGTTACCCGGTTTCCTGGTCCCTGTTTTAGGGCCGTTTAATGGGCATATAGAGGCCGGTTGGACCACATAGGGGTATATAAAACTCTTATTGTCCCAAAGGGTAAAACTACAACCACATTGCCCGACGCACATCCACCCTGACGAGAATGCTGTTGTCACGGAGATAGATGCACACATTATCGTCCGTAAGAGTTCATGTTCTTCATCTCATTCGCCATTCTGAGTCAGCATCCAGGTTCTGTGACGCACACCCACGCACACACGCACGCACGCACGCACACACACACACACACACACACACACACACACACACACACACAAAACATAGCTCACAAACATTACTGTTAAATATGGGAGGGTAAAAATAGAGAAAACTGAGGTATTCTATACATAAGATGCCAGTTGTTGTTTGTATGTGAGATCTCCATCAACAACACTAAGTATTTCGTCAGTGACGGAGTCCTCATTAGTATTTGACCATTCTTTTCTAATTATCAAACGTTAGCATACATTGTCTGGCTTTTCACTGGTGTTTACCAGTCGTTTTCCACCATAAGGAATGTTTCCACACTGCGTACTAGTGTAAGGTAGGTGTTCGAATTGTTGTTTAGATTAATATATTGTGCTGTACTTGGGTTGTTTTTTTAACTTGATTTAGTTTTTCTTCCGTTTTCTCTCTCTCTTGTATAGTCATGAATTCGTAATTATGATCTCATAGCATGGTTCCGTTAGTGCATTTTTTTTTTAACTTTTAAAAAATATTTTTTAATCTCAAACTGTCACTCAATCTGTAATTTTAAGATCACATAGTATTTAAACAGTTCTGTCAAAAGGGCTTAAAACAAAAACATCAGACTACGAGTTCTGTCAAAAGGGGATAAAACAAAAAGTCAGATTACGAGTTCTGTCAAAAGGGCTTAAAACAAAAAATTAGACTATGAGTTCTGTAAAAAACTTAAAACAAAAAATCAGACTACGAGTTCTGTGAAAAGGAGATAAAACAAAAAATCAGATTACGAGTTCTGTCAAAAGGGCTTAAAACAAAAAATTAGACTATAAGTTCTGTAAAAAGCTTAAAACAAAAAATCAGACTACGAGTTCTGTCAAAAGGGCTTACAACAAAGAATCAGACTATGAGTTCTGTCAAAAGGTTTAAATTAAAAAAAATCAGACTACGAGTTTTATCAAAAGGATTTATAACATAGTAAGCTATGAGTTCTGTTACAAAGGCTTAAAACAATACAGACTGCACATGCTTAAATCATACAACAAACTGCCTGTTCTGAGCATACATCATAACACATAATACAAACTAAGTGTTTTGACTGTTACCGGGCTTAAAACATAATAACACACTAAGCATTCTCGCACTTGGGCTTAAAACAATACAACCTACAAGTTCTGTCAAGAGGGCTTAATACAACCTACAAGTTCTGACACGAGGGCTTAAAAACAATACAACCTACAAGTTCTGTCAAGAGGGCTTAAATACAACCTACAAGTTCTGACACGAGGGCTTAAAAACAATACAACCTACAAGTTCTGTCAAGAGGGCTTAAATACAACCTACAAGTTCTGACACGAGGGCTTAAAAACAATACAACCTACAAGTTTTGTCATGAGGGCTTAAAAACAATACAACCTACAAGTTTTGTCATGAGGGCTTAAAAAAAATACAACCTACAAGTTCTGTCACGAAGGCTTAAAACGTACTACTGGCTGCGGTTTTGTCACAAGCTTTAAAACACCTATAGTTGCGGCCTACAGTTGAAAACTGTGCGAGATGTGACCTGATAAATCTGACTGGTTATCTTTATGATGTCGCTGAAACTATCCTTGGGGGAACATTGCGTACCAATGAACACAAAGTATTTCGAATCGTGCGAAGGATACACGTTAAAAAAAAAATACATGGCTTCAACAATAACAACAAAATATCCCAGAACAACCACGTGCAATATTAGCATCAGTAAAAAAAAAATACATGGCTTCAACAATAACAACAAAATATCCCAGAACAACCATGTGCAATATTAGCATCAGTAAAAAAAAAAAAATACATGGCTTCAACAATAACAACAAAATATCCCAGAACAACCACGTGCAATATTAGCATCAGTAAAAAAAAAAAAGCATAATTCTCGAAACATTTCAGTGCGAGAGAGTCCAAACGTGTCAAGTGTTCCTTCGTTGTACTGATTAAGTGTAAATTGCGGGTCATTACAGTGACCTTGCGTTAGTTCTTGCGCATATTTGGACCAGAATGTAAAACTTGGCACCACCGTCATGTCCACGTGTTGACCACAATTTTTCATAAGCACTAAGCACGTGTCTCAAAACAATAATAGTCCAACGCATTAATTCTCGTACTCTCATCGTGGGTGTTGTGGCGATGTCCAATGTATTATACTCTCATCGTGGGGGTTGTGGTGATGTCCAATGTATTATACGCTTATCGTGGGTGTTGTGGCGATGTCCAATGTATTATACTCTCATCGTGGGGGTTGTGGCGATGTCCAATGTATTATACGCTTATCGTTGGGGTTGTGGCGATGTCCAATGTATTATACTCTCATCGTGGGTTGTGGCGATGTCCAATGCATTATACTCTCATCGTGGGTTGTGGCGATGTCCAATGCATTATACTCTCATCGTGGGTTGTGGCGATGTCCAATGTATTATATGCTCATCGTGGGTTGTGGCGATGTCCAATGTATTATATGCTCATCGTGGGTTGTGGCGATGTCCAATGCATTATACTCTCATCGTGGGTTGTGGCGATGTCCAATGTATTATATGCTCATCGTGGGTTGTGGCGATGTCCAATGCATTATACGCTCATCGTGGGTTGTGGCGGTGTCCACGCATTACAGATGACGAAGTTTGCAATGCGTATTACAACACTCATAGACAAAATAGTGCGTTGTAATCCATAATCTTTAAACCTGTGGACTAAACTCGATTCAGCAACTTAGAGCGCAACTAAAAAAAAAAAAAGTTGGTACAGTGTCCAGTGCAAAGGCGCTGAGGAACATTCCCGAGTGTCCACGCGTTATATCTGTACGCATGGCAATGCGTTATCATGCAATTCATCACTCGAGTGTCCGCATAAAGTGCATTATTAAATAATTCATTGCTAGAGTGTCCGCGTAAAGTGCGTTATTAAACAATTCATCACTCTCGAGTGTCCGCGTAAAGTACGTTATTAAATAATTCATCGCTACAGTGTTCGCGTAAAATGCTTTATTGCAATGGAATAAACTATGGCTTACATGTAACGTACCATCTGCAGAGTCCTACAGTGAGAAGCATTGTTAAAGCTTGCATCTCCAGATAAGGCAACGTGTAAAATAGGAGCTTTAATTCCCACCTCATTTAAAAGATATAGATACGTTTTCTTAAATGGTGGATTCGAACTCATACCTCACTCATTATATTTTCTGGTTGAAATTCTGGTATCTGTACTTCTCATACCTCACTCTCACTCATTATATTTTCTGGTTGAAATTCTGGTATCTGTACTTCTCATACCTCACTCATTATATTTTCTGGTTGAAATTCTGGTATCTGTACTTCTTATACCTCACTCATTATATTTTCTGGTTGAAATTCTGGTATCTGTACTTCTCAAACACTTCAACTCTCCATAATATACATCTTCCTTTTGCTGTTCATTAGTTTCAAGAAATTCTTTACACTGCACTCCATTTGGGGGTGGGGTGGGGAGGAGACTATAAAAGAGGAAAATCACCCATACTTTATATCTAGTCATTCTACAAAATTCTAACCAATCAAAACATTCGTTAAAACTTAACTATAGTTTGAAAAACTACCAATGGCAATAACCGCTGTTAACCTTATGTGTTAACTCTATTTACTATTCGACATGATTATTCTGCACTGCATGTTCAACAGACCTAGGAACTTCGGGATAAGACTAATATTTGGCGCCGAGTTCCTTTTAGAATTATAAGTTTAATTTTATTTCAACTTCCTGAAGCTCGCATGTACACCGATATTTCCAGGAATGTCGTCTGTACACAGGATTTAGAGCGAATTGTGTCTGTACCTTACAATTTGTGTCGGCCTGTATATGTTCAAATGCGTTAAGCATTAGGCTGCAATTAGACAAGCAATTAATGTCGCCATTATAACCTTTACAAGCGGCAGGGTGATAAAAACATGGCTGTGTTATATCACAGCGAAATGAGCCACACTCAGCAGGCAAGCACATACATATGCAAAGGGAATTTAAGTTTCCAAATTGAGAACCGTTCTTGTTCGTTCTAGATAGATAGATAGATAGATAGATAGATAGATAGATAGATAGATAGATAGATAGATAGATAGATAGTTTTTATCCAGCTATCTAGCCAGCCGTCTATCTACATTTCTTATACTTATCATATATCTGCGACTCTCCATTCGGGCATGTGTTTCTCTCAAACAGCAATGAAAATAGTGATGATGTCGAAGAGGTAGGATGACGACATTGATGATGTATTGGTGGTAATGGAGATGTAGTTCCTAGCAACAGATAGCAAGGCAGTAGTAGCAGCAGCAGTAACAGTATTTTTGAGTTTAAGTAGGAGCAATTTGAACAAGGGATTATTGAAAGACGAATGGAACTAGTCAACCGTAACTCAGACAGCTCTTTGGAATCCTTCTTTATCAATCCGAACAAGAAGCAGAAAAAGGTCGAAAATAAGAAAAGGAAAGCGGGTCTTCAACGTTATACCTTTGGAAATGCTGTCACGAACAGTCAAAGAACTACAGGAAGAGGAAGAAGGAATTTGATCATCATAATGTCGCTACCTCCGACTAACTTCAGAGTCTGAAACAAGGTCAAGTCTGGAGAGGAAGCCGGAGGTGGGCACGCGCATATTTACTTTATGTGACAGGAATCTGTTCCTCTGTGGACAGCTGTTAATTACATGTCAAAGGTCGCCGTCCTCGCTCACTGTACACGACACCATTCAAAAGCCGTGAGCTCAACTCACCAGAATTGTAACGGAAGTCTCCATCGGCGAGGTGGAGAAACGTGCGGTGCTTGATGTTGATGTCCTTGACCTTGTGTGGTGACTATAGTGTACATGCATAGAAACACCCGCACTTCCTCCTACCCACCCCCTTCTTCCTGTTTTCTGGGTCGTCATCGTCTGTGATGTCTTTCTCAGATCAAATTGCCTTAGACCGACGTCACCTGGGTGATGACTGGTCGCACTTCAAAGGGTGTGGCTTAAAACGACCATGACTGCACTTAAACCATCTAAGTCTTCATCAGTCGGAGTGCAAATATGGGGCGCTAGCGGGTGTAGGAGTCTTGGGTACGTCATCAGTTCGAGTACAAATAAGGGGCGCTAGCGAATGTAGAAGTCTTTTGGTACGTCATCAATTCGATTACAAAAAGGGGTCGCTAGCGACTGTAGGAGTCTTTGGTACGTCGTCAATTCGAGTACAAATGGAAAGCTAGCGAAAGTAGGAGTCTTTGATACGTCATCAATTTGAGTACAAACAAGGGTCACTAGCGAGTGTAGTTTGATACGTCATCAATTCGAGTACAAATAGAAGGCTAGCGAGTGTAGGAGTCTTTGGTACGTGATCAATTCAAGTACAAATAGCCTAAAAAAAATTAGCCTAGCTAATGTAAGAGTCTTTGGTGCGTCATCGATTCGAGTACAAAGTGAGATCATTAACGAGTTATGAGTCTTTGGTACGTAATCGTAATCAATTCGAGTACAAATAAAGGGCGCTAGCGAATGTAGGAGACTTTGGTACGTAATCAATTCGAGTACAAATAAGGGGCGCTAGCGAATGTAGGTTATATTTTTTTCAGAGTGAACTGTCCGATACGCTTTCCACCCCATCCTACCCTACATTTTTCGGAAGCTTTGATATGGTTCACCTAGTATGGTCGGTTCCCCAGAACATAGTGGGGATTAGCCAAGATCCTCTAGGGCCAACAAGTAATTTATAATCTCTAATCAACAAACAGTTCTTGATGGCCTTATAGTTGAAACAACGCTAGAGGAAAACAAAAAGATATGCATTTTATTTTACACTGAGGAAGTGAACAGATGAATTTCCCTGCAAGAAAGCATATCTTTGCATAGAGAGAGCACTTTCAGTGGGCAAGCGATGATATTTCAAAAGGTACGTATATTTCATATTCTTTTCTGAGAGGCATCATTGCAGTCTAAAATAGTTGAGGGCATATTCAAGTCATGCAAAATGGTGTTCGCGATTGGTTTACTAAGTAAAGAATTGGTCATTTTAATAACGAATCAGTAAATTAATTTTAGAATCTCGGTCATAGTTTAAGAGACAGTGGAAGGCTTTTCGGATTACAGCACTTGACAATTTTAAAATTGTCCATTTCGTTACGATTCGCATTCAGATACTCTCTACAATTGTACAGTTGTGCATAATTTTTTGAACAACACACAGTTTAAAAATGTATATTGTGTTTATATATATCTTGTGATGGCCATTATATATAGCTGTAGAAACAGTAATGTTACTTTTTAATAAATTACATATATTTTAATTTTGCTCTACATATACATTTCCCATTTTTCATATACATTTTCATACAAAATTAATGGCCTTTGCGTACGATCAGAAGCTAATGAGATAACTCTCTATCAGTTGATGGTTGAATGGACAAATCACAAGTCAGGTCATATTTAAGAGCTGTACAGGTTGTTGACCTTTTAGGTCAAATTGGTGACGTCAAACCACACGGATATCTGGAAAATTCTATTTTTAACTGATGGACCACCAAGGATCAAGATTAATAAGGCAAAAATTAAAGATTATTAATGAGGAAAACTAAGTTGATTTATAAGTGAGTATGACGTCAGACGTTCCGTTACTCGCGCAAAGGATTTACTATGTCATTCAGCTGGGCATCGATGCATTAAATCACTGATGAAATATGTGACCAAAATTTAAGAATACTCAACAAGAATGTAGCAGATATATATTTAATTTAGTTTGAATTCAAACAATACTAAGGAAAAGTTATATCTATCCGTTTTTCGAGTTTGCAAAGTGTTAGCACGTCGTAAAATTGCTTGTAATAGGATATACAAATAATTAATAGTTTCGTTTGGATGATCACCATGTTAGACCTCGTTTTGGAAATAAGACATTCCACAAATATATCCCAATTCGTATCACCAAAACAAGTGCACTTAATGACCTTAAGGGCCTAACTCGCAGGTAGTCATGGGTATCAACAAAGAATCTTCTTCCTCTCTTGGAAACTGATCACTTCTTACTTCATAGTCTTCTTATATAGTGTAATTAATGTTTCTACATTATAAAATTATACTTTTATATATATAAAATTATCCTATAAGATAAATGTCTATTCTGTATTACATTCTGTTTTTCTACCAAATAGGGTGTCTTTTTACATATTACAAAAATAAATTGTCATTTTTGTTTACAATTGTTTTATAAGGTTAAACAAGAAGAAAATTCTTTCACATTTCTGTAAATTTGAAAAAAAATTTAATATCTATTTGTTCCACGAGCTCAAGAGCAGACAATCGCCTTTTCGTCATTTCAGCTACAAATTGTTTAGGGTGAAACTTGCCTTCATTTTACAAATATATTCTGAGACGGAATATTTTCGTTATAAGAAAGTGCTGTACGTAATAATATATTTAATTCGTGTTTTCGTGATTTATAAGATAAACTATCCTTTACGTGAAAATTGTTCTGCGAGATAAATTGCCCTTTATATTCAATTGTTTGATAAATTGTTATTACACAAATAACTAACGACATAAGCTGTTCATTCATATTCATGGGGTTTGTTTAATAAGATAAAGTGTCTTTTCATATCCCTCTGTATTCCAGACAAAAATCCGTTTCTATCTGTATGCAAGACAAAAGTCTTTTTCTTATAACATTGTCTTTACAAGACAAACTAAGAGTTTTGTGTGTATGTGTGTGTGTGTGTGTGTGTGTGTGTGTGTGTGTGTGTGTGTGTGTGTGTGTTTTTCTATGTGTGTGTTCATAATAATAAAGAACAGTTCTCATTTTGTTTACATATACATTTGCTCAAAACGATAAACTGTATATTCCATTTTTACTTATTCTGCAAGAAATACTGTCTTGAAGTATTCAGTTTTTCTACAAAATAAATGCCCTTTCAATGTATTCAGTTATTCTACAAAATAAATTGTTCTTTACAATTGTTTTAAAAACTGAAAAGCCATTTCCATTACAACTTCATACAAGAGAGACTGTCCGCTTCACATGTAAATGCCCTACAAGAAGCACTGTACTCTACACGCATACTCTAAACTACATTGTTCTTTGTACATATACATATTCAACAAGATATATTGTCCTTTTTCACATTCAACCAGATATTTTGCCCATTTCATATACAAGATATAGTGTCCTTTTTCACATTCACACATGCTCTACCAGATATTTTGCCCATTTCATAATACAAGATATATTGTCCTTTTTCACATTCACACATGCTCTACCAGTTATTTTGCCCATTTCATATACAAGATATATTGTCTTTTACACATTCACACATGCTCTACCAGATATTTTGCCCATTTCATATACAAGATATATTGTCCTTTACACATTCACACATGCTCTACCAGATATTTTGCCCATTTCATATACAAGATATATTGTCTTTGTTTCATAGGTCATACATGTAGTACAAGTTATATATTGCACTTTTTATATAAACATATCTTCATATTATATTGACCTTTGTATACTGTCCTCTTTACACTTGTTCTTTTTGCTCTGTCCTTTACTGCACTATCCTTTTTTCCATTGACTTTCTTATTGTCCTTTTCACACTGTCTTTTATGCACTGTTCCTTTGTGCTTTTTACATTGTCTTGTTCATATTGCCTTTACACACTGCGCTTTTTACATTGTCCTATTCATAACGTCTTTACACACTGCGCTTTTTACATTGTCTTATTCATACTGTCTTTACACTCTTTTACATTGTCCTATTCATACTGTCTTTACACACTGCGCTTTTTACATTGTTCTATTAATAGTCTTTACACACTTTTACATTGTCCTATTCATACTGTCTTTACACACTGCGCTTTTCATATTATCCTTTTTACACATCCATATTCTAAAAGAGGAATTGTTATTTTTAATAAATCGCGACTTTCTTTAATGTTCCACCAAATACAGAATCCTATTAATAAGCAAGAGTTCTGCGACATATAATGTCCTAAACAAAAGCTTTTGGTCTACAAAATACTTTTTTGAAGCAAGCATTCTGCAAGATACAATGTCCTAAGCTTTTGGTCTACAAGATAATGTATCAAATCATATGCATTTGTTCTACAAGAATCATTATTTTAATAAGATTGCGTTTGTTCCAAAGATCCATTATTTTAATCCAATGCATTTTTTTCTCGCGACATAAAATCTTTTATTCTATGCATTGTTTTCAATGCAAAATGTTTTACAATTTAAGTTTCTTAATAAGCTATGTGTACATGCGTGCGTATGTGTGTGTGTGTGTGTGTGTGTGAGAGAGAGAGAGAGAGAGAGAGAGAGAGATGGAGAGTAAGATTTGTGCCCACAAAGTGGGTAGGGAGGGTTGAAAGTGGTGAAATGTATGAGAATTGTTGCTTATTTTATTTTCTAATATAAACTTATATAAAACTGAGCAGGATACAGTACAGGAAGGGTGCGTACGTTTTCAAGCGGAAACGGTCTTTCAGTAAGATTAATCTCAGGCTTATCAAAATAACGTTATCACCATTAAACATCAACATCTCTGATTTAACCTATGGTCTCACATTGAACTGAGCTTACTAATAATGCCGAGTGACATCTTCAAGATGTTTGAATAGGTGGGTGAGTCGATGACTGGGGAGATTGTTAGAATCAATCCATTTTTAGTAACTTAGTAACTTAGTAACTGGTGCACTGGTGGTAAGGGTTTTTGGAGGTGACCTTCGAGCTGTTATCTGAAAGTCACAGAGAATTCGAGTTTGGATGCGTGCAAAAACTGAAACTGTGTCCACTTCAGCCGGCGGTTAACTTAATGCTGATGCACGATGACGAATTAACAGCCATTCAAATGGCGTCTCTTTCAGATTAGAAAGGTTAAACCTTGAACATGTATTGAGATGTTTTATTACCATGGTCCTTTCCCATCTTTTCTCTTTTTAAATCGACTGCATTTGACATGTCGCTGATCACTGTCATCAAAGCAGAAATTCAACACAAGTAGTAGAAAAGAAATCGTTACATCTTTACTTTTCTCATTCATCTTTCCTCATAAAAAATCAAATCTCTCCCTTACGACATGTATATCTGTCCCTTACAATATGCAAATATCTCCCTTACGACATGTATATCTTTCCTTTACAACATGTAAATCTCTCCCTTACATGTATATCTCTCCTTACAACATGCCAATCTCTCCCTCACGAAATGTATATATATATCTCCCTTATAAATGCAAATCTCTTCTTACGACATGTATAACTCTCTCTTACGACATGTATATCTTACCCTTCTCCAACACGCAAATCTCTCTTTTACGAGAAGTAAACCACTCCCTTAAAACAGGTATATCTCTGTTTTACAACATATAATTATCTCCATTACAACACGTAAATCTCTACTTTACAACATGTATATATATGTCTTTATACAGAAAGTATCTCTCCCTTACAACACGTATATCTCTCCAAGCCAAGTAAATCTCTCCCTTACAACACGTAAATCTCTCCCTTACAATACGTAGATCTCTACTTAACAATAAATAAATCTCTCTCTTACGACACGCGTATCTCTCTACTTTACAACACGAAATTCTCTTCCTAGGCGGGGCGTTATCATGTGCGAAATCATCAAGGTGGCCGTGAAACCAAATTGTTAAAAAATAAAATTGATGGGGAGATACATGTGCAGATGATTTTCATCTCTATTCTTGGCTTATTATTCTGATTGAGATTACAGTCTAGTCTATCGAATGTATCGGTAAAGCAGACCGGGTGTGTTATCCCTAATTTCTCCAGTTCTTAGCTATCGTCAAGGAGTCGTTCACATGTGCAACGTACAGTATACACACACACACACACACACACATACACACGCATATACACACACACATACACACACACACATACACACACATACACACACACACATACACACATACACATACACACACACACACACACACACACACACACACACACACACACACACACACACGCACATACACACGTTACTCTGTATCTTTGTGTTTGTGTGTGCGTGTATTTAATGGCCAAATATTTTCTTAGGCACAGGCGTTCGTGGGTAAAATTAGTAAAATCTTGGTAAGAATGTGATTGTCTTAATCCAGCAAAACAATATCTCAATAGGAACAACAACATAAAATTAATTAAATCAAAAAAAAAACAACAAAAAACTCACAGTTTTATCAGGGGGGGAAACTATGATTAATTCAATATACAATTAAATTATTTTTTAAATGCAAACATTGCAATCAATGCAAACATATTTATTGTCAGGAAAGACAAGAAGGATATTTTTAAAATAGCATTTAATTTCCTAGCTGAAACACATGTGCGGGGGAGGACACATATTATATTGAAATTATTGCTGCTGAAATCCTTTAAATAAAAAGATGTAGAAGATATGCGTGCGTGCATAGTGGGGGGAGGGGTAGTGAAGGCGGAAGGAGGGGAAAGAAAAGATCACTGTCTTATGCAATTATTAATGTATATGGTGTGATGTAGTCACATAATTGGTTCTGTCTTAGTCGAGGACGTTTACTCTTCCTTTCCAGTGTCAGATGGATCTGTTTAAGGTGTGATTCGATATAGAGAGCGATATCGGATCACTCCTAACTACTTACTGGACACACATTAGTATGTGCTTACAACTTCACAGAACTTATAACTTCACAGTATTTTACAATTTCACAGAACTTATAACTTCACAGTTTTTTACAATTTCACAGAACTTATAACTTCACAGTTTTTTTACAACTTCACAGTCTTATTACAACTCACAGAACTTACAACTTCACAGTTTTTTACAACTTCACAGTCTTATTACAACTCACAGAACTTACAACTTCACAGTCTTATTACAACTCACAGAACTTACAACTTCAGTTTTTTACAATTTCACAGAACTTATAACTTCACATTATTTTACAATTTCACAGAACTTATATAACTTCACAGTTTTTTTTTACAATTTCACAGAACTTATAACTTCACAGTTTTTTACAATTTCACAGAACTTATAACTTCACAGTTTTTTACAACTTCACAAAACTTACTTCACAGAAAACATATTAAGTGTTAGTCAAGAAGGCTGCGTTCAGTGCGATGTATTCTTTTTACATTTTAACTATTCTCTGATCACCCGGGCTTCTAATACAGTTTGCACAAACACTCGCCTGACCTATTTTTGCACACTCATCACATTTACAAAACATAGATCAGAAAATATTTGAAATGTGTTTTTTATGTCAGAGGCAGAGTATTTTCTCTGTGATATACTTCGACTTTACTTGAGGGTTGGGGGTGGAGATGGTACGGGAGATAGATCTACTATTTATTAACTACACTGATTTATAAATTAACATGTATGTATCAGTTTTGGGGCATTTCCGGTTATTAGTTTCATAAGAAGTCAATGGGGTAGTGGGGTCGAATTTTTTGCAATATTTTCTCATTAAATCACTGTTAATTGGCTACTTATATTTCTAAATCTGCCTTTTAAAGTGTTAAAAAGTTAGTCATGTGACCCTTGCTTTAGGTCAATTGATCCCAGAAGTATATTGAATTCTATGAAAAATGCTAATGAGAGAATAAGGCGATGTCTTCTGACCTAGTTTGCTATTTATAAAGTGTTCTTTGCTCTTTTGGCTAATAAGAGGATAACGCGATGTCTTCTGACCTAGTTTGCTATTTATAAAGTGTTCTTTGCTCTTTTGGCTAATAAAGAGCGCATTAATTTGTCGAGAATGACTTCCATAAGACACCGAAGCCAAAGTCTGTGAGCATCGAAACGTCATTGCGTTTATATTTAGTACGAAATGAATCCTGTATTTCTCAGTTTAGCTACTACTTCTGCTACTTCCACTATTTGTTATCCCTACTACTGCTACTATTTCCGATGTTGCTACTTCCACTACTACTGTTTTTGCCACTACTAATTGTGCTGTTACTACTACTATTACTAACTATTATTACAGGACTTATAATGGTAGAGAGGGTAGATGTTACAAATGAGATGGCGATGATTTGGGGGGTGGGGGTGACACTGACGACGACGATTTTGAGGAGGGTGACGATAAGAAAGTGAGACTGGTTGTAATTTTTAATTTACAAATAATTTGACAGAAAAAGGAACCCTGTCAGATGACTGTTACAATCGCTTCGATAAAGCCTCTTACGCGACAGTGGACAACATTCAAAACTGTTCACAAATCGCATAACTAACTCTTCAATTTCAGATGCACAAATAGACCTCAACTAAAATACACCTACACAGACACCCACATACACAGACACACACTTAAGTACGCACACACGCGCGCGTGCAGACATAGGGGCCTATACACACCACACACGTACTTACAGATATACACAAACAAGCAAATCATTTTACGTTGTCATCTGTACACAAAAAGACCAAACTTACACACGTTTCTAGTTCAATAATACAGTATCTATTGCACTATGTTGTCACATGGAAGTGATGCTGTACGTGTTACACTATGTTGTCATGTGTAATATTGTACCTATTGCACTATGTTTTGTCATATGCAATATTGTAACTATCGCACTATGTTGTCACATGGAAGTAATGCTGTACGTGTTACACTATGTTGTCATATGTAATACTGTACCTATTGCACTATTGTTGTCATATGTAATATTGTAACTATTGCAATATATTGTAACTAATTATAATGTTCCTATTACACTTAGTTGTCCGTAAGTCGGCCAAGACAGGGACTGGGGAAAGGATATTGCACTCAGAGACAGGTGTTCGCAGTAGGTAAGATCGTGATTAAAAGAAAGAAAGAAAGAAAAAACTGTTGGAAAAACAAAAGAAGTCACAAAGGAGTGGCAGAGTGAAAAATAAACCTCTTGGTCGGCAGCTGGTGCAAACAGCCAGATGGACAGATGGCGCTCATGGACTAAGCACGGCTGTAAGAATAGACCGATTTTTATTACTCCTTTAATAAGAAGATTCCACTGCAGAACATTATGCAACAGTAAAACGTCTATCTTATTATTATGTAAAGAGTAGAGTTTTACGACATCCTTATAATCCGCCACTTGAGACAGTGTTGGTCTTGTGGGAGAATTACTAATATGTATAAATTAAGATTCCCAATTAATTGTAATTAGTTATGTGTTATTAATTAATAAATAACAATCATAACGAGTGAAGGGTACCCAGATGTGTCACAGATGGTAATAATGATGATTTTGTTTTTATAACATTTGGTTGTCGGTGTAGAGAACTAGTTCGGTTTATTTGCTATAGATAAAATATAAATATATAGCATATTCCCTCTTTTTAAGCACTATATCCCACGTAATTTCCACTTACTCTACCTTCCTGAGCATCATATGAGCTGCTCAATTCCCAGTTAAGTATCTCACCTTGTTAAGCATTAATTCTTACGTATCAGCCTCTTAAGCACAGTATAACGTTTATTAATTCCAACTTGAGTAAAAGTTTCTTAATTACTATATGACGCTTATAAATTCCATCTTGAGTTACAGCCTCTTAAGCGCTGTATGATGATATGTATTTCCCACTAAAATATCAGCCTCTCAAGCACTGTATGATTTATGTAATTCTCATTTAAATATCAGCCTCTCAAGCACTATATAATTTGTGAAATTCCCACTTAAGTATCAGCCTCTCAAGCACTGTGTAATTCCCAATTAAATATCTTTGAAACAAAAATCTACAACTCTTACTTTCCTATGCTTGTTTAAAATGTAATCTACAGGTCAGATAAAGATGGCCAGAAAATAAAGGAAGATATAACTTCCCTCTGATCTGATTACTAAATGTTGTACTGGTGAAGAAACAAACCTGTCGATTTATCGATACCAGTCCTGCTTTATTTAATTTCACCATGAAATTTAAGTCAAGAAAAAGCGGCTTCATACGGGTCATATGCAATCCTTTTATTGTCTCCCGCGCAGCCAATCTCTTCACACCCTTTGGACACTAAATCATTCAGTGCCGAAGTTACCCCGAGATTGATAGCATTTTTAATTCAGTTTTTTGTTCTAGCACCATGAACTTTACTTGCACAGTTACATTAAGAATTTGAGTTTAATGATCCATAAATTTTTTGTTCTGGTTCCATGAACTTTACATGCACAGTTACATTAAGAATTTGAGTTTCTGTGTGTACAGTGAAGAACCATATTTACAACAAATAAATTGCAACATTCTTGTGAGAGTAAACTGAAACACCATATTTACAACACAGTAATTGCAACATTCTTGTGTGATTAAACTGAAGCATCATATTAACAACACAGTAATTGCAACATTCTTGTGAGAGTAAACTGAAGCACCATATTTACAACACAGTAATTGCAACATTCTTATGTGAGTACACAGAAGCATCATATTTACAACACAGTAATTGCAACATTCTTGTGTGAGAATATCGTATCTATTTGATTTTGGTAAACTAATAATGGTTTTATATTGTGAACACATGGACGTGTAATATTTAACTACACTGATTATTTAAAAATTTTGAAAATATATTTAAAGTAATACGAATTAAAACATCCACGAGTGTTTAATGTGTGCATATTTTAGTGCAATGACATGCAGTATTCTTTTGAGTATCATTTGCACTGCTAGGAGTACATTCATGTCACATAGCGAATACAATATACATAAGGTGACTTTTACATAGCATTTGCACTGCTAGGAGTACACATTTTAATCATATTTATAAAATATTAATTTTCAATACTCTTGCAACTTACATTTAATATATGGCATTCTTGTGCATTTATGGTGGTGAGCAGTAATCTTTTGTATTAATATTAAAGTACAGTGTTCTTTTAAACTAATGTTAGTGTACAGTATACTGGTGAGTTCATATTAATGTTCAGGCATTCCTGTGAGTGAGCAGTGGTGTACAGTCTTCATGAGAGTTAATATATTAATATGCAGTAATCATGTGGCTTAACGGTGATGTACAGTATTCTTATGGCATAACGGTAATGTACAGAATTCTTTTGACTTAACAGTAATGTGCAGCATCCGTGTGACTTAACAGTAATGTGCAGCATCCTTGTGACTTGACAGTAATGTGCAGCATCCTTGTGACTTAACAGTAATGAATAGTATTCATGTCAAGACACCTCAACCCTATAAATAATTTTAAAACTTAAACACATGGGGAAAAATTATGAATGTGTGTGTGTGTGTGTGTGTGTGTGTGTGTGTGTGTGTGTGTGTGTGTGTGTGTGTGTGTGTGTGTGTGTGTGATGCATGTTGGAGTTGAAACTGCTAAGTGAAGTTAATGTAAACTACAAGCAGTATCATATGAAAAATAAATGTATATTGCATATATGTACAGACTGGCGCCAGTGCATACGACAAGATTTACAGTATATGTTGGATCTGCTAACGGCAGTCAGTGCAGACTACAAGTACAACTAAAATTCTCGCACTGAGATGCAGCCCGGTCCGAAACCCGTGGTGACATAAATCGCCAATGCTAAAGTCAAACTGACTCAACCGGATCATAGCTAACTGACGTAAACCGGTCTTACCGCCTCCTTCCGGCTGGCAGAGCTATTTTATACAATGTCTATTCAGTCTCATTAAGACTGTCAACTTTATCGACCAGACATCTTTGTTAATCAGATTGACATTTGGTCTGTCGCTTATTATTAACGCTTAATAATATGTGCATACACTGGCGCCCAAACAAAATAATTTTACTAAAACGTAAAACTGAAATGGCCATTTTAAAAATAGTACGTTGGAATAACCTCCCTTCATGTAATGATTGTTCTTGTGGTTCCTGTTCTTTATAAATAACGTCGTCAGTGAACTACTTAATATTAGCTGTGCTTGCTATAATTTTGTGTGTACTTAATTTTGTGTGACGAAATAGTATCCACAAAATACACCTCATCCAGCTGTCAAAGTACTCACTTAAATTATTAATTATGTTCCTAATAACTGTGTAAGCACTTTTACGAAATGTGAGAGGGTACGTATGCAACATGTACCCTGCAGAAACGACGCATGCGCCACGCAATATGTTCTTTATTTGAAATGAGGATTGTATTGTTTATTTTATGTAATTACATCATAAAGTTACATCTGCAATTCTTGAAATACTAATTTAACTTTCCATAGCCAGAAGAAATACAATTAGATTTAAATTTCTGAGATATGCACAAGTGGCCAAACAGCGCTGTTAAGTCTCGGCTTGAAATGTTATCATTCTATTGCATTTTATTCAAAATTCATCCGCGATTGTGATCTCTAAGCGAAAATTTAAGATATTGTGTTGCTTGTTAAAAACAAGAATAGACTCAAAAGCTAGCAGTAGTATTGGCGGTTGTGATACTCCTGGTCGTATTATTCATACGCACAGACTAAATACATATACTGGTGTGTGCTATTTACTGAGAACCAAGTAACCTCCCTTTCACGGATGCATAATAGTTGATTATCTTTTCCTTTTCCGTTTCCTTTGTCTAAATAAATATACATTTACAACATGCAACTAATGTCATAATGTTACCACGACTCTGCGAGCCATTTTGGCGGGTGTTCTGTGTGTTGTGTCTAAAACAGGATGAAATCCAGTTCGTGTTGGGTGTGTGTAGTGATATCAGTCAACACTTAACCGCTACAGCTTTCACAATAATTAGCCATTCTAAGGCGGTACCGTTTGCTCTTTCACACTTAAATCCAAAGTATTCTTTAGATAACACTTGCTGGTAAGGAACAGAAGAAAAAAATTTAATTAGTGCAAACTTCATCCCCCTCCCCCCATTTCTGATGCATACACACACACACACACACACACACACACACACACACACACACACACACACACACACATACAGATAAACAACTACCAACAACTCATGCGTACATCACAGTATTAAGTAATTCCAAAATTTGTCTGGTAGAGTGCTGTTTTCCTGTTCAGGGCCGCTAACTTCGGTTCCGGAAGTACCCTCTTGTCGCCAAGCATCTCGTGAATTCTGAGTCACGTCCTGATTACATTAATTTCATTTTGTACTTAGTCTGTGTAGGTTAGCACGTGTGGTGTAGTGAACTAAGTACTAAAGAGAGGATCCGCCATATTTAATTAATTTTGTTTTGATTGAAATCTGACTGGGAACAGCACATGTTAAGTTTAACTAACATTATAATGAATATACTGTTTTGTCATGTCGATAGAAGAGAACTTGTGTTACTTTAATCATCAATAAGTTAGAAGAGTGATAAAAGTAAATAATTTAGTTACTAAGAGAATAATTAGCTGTTTGATGGACCGTTTAGTTATAGTTATTTTGGTGGGTGGGTGGGTGAGTGGATGGTGAATGAGACATTCAAACTCTTATTTAACTAGTTGGTTAGATAATAAGTAATTTTGTTAATTAGCTGTTAGTTATCAGTTAACTAGTCATCCATTCAGTTAGTTAGCTAATCACTTAGTCACTTAGTCAGTTACTTCGCTAGTTAGTCAATCAGCCAGTTAGTTATTAGTCAGTCAGTCAGTCAGTTAGTTATTTACTTACTTAGCTAGACAATCAGTTATCTAATAATTTATAGTTATTAAATCACATACTTAACTTGATGGTCAGTTAGCTAGTCTGTCACTAAGCTACTCACTTAGCTAGTTCAGATAGTTATATTTAGCTTGTCAGTCAATTAGTTATACTTTTTAGTCAGTTTTATATGGGATAACAAGTAACAGTTAGTCAGTTAGAGTCAGACAGATACTTAGATGTTTAGTAAGTTGTATAGTCGGTTAGCTAGTCAATCGGTTATTCACTCATTTAGTCATGTAGTGAATTAGTCAGTTATTTAGTTGTTTTATTGTTCTTTTGATCGATTACAACAGTCCTGTGGTGGGGAAATATTTTCTGTTTTCATTTTCCTTTAATTTTCATGGTATTTTATGTGCTTTAGTTGGTCTTTTTAAAAAATAATAATAATAAACGCTTGGTTTGCTTATAAGATGTCTCATTTTTTACAAATCATTTATTTAATCCATTCAAATTTACAAAATTTATTAAATAACGGCAAGTTTTATTTAGTTTAAACATTCGAGGCAAATAGGCTAAAATATTTGTACAAGAAATATTTAATTTTCATTAATAAAAATATTTATTTTAAATACTTTTTCATTTATAGAAAGTATTTGTCGCTGTCAAATCGACCTCTAATAGGAGAAATGGCCCTGTATTATTTATCTAGTAAAAGCATTCTTAGCAGTAGTCCTATCTTAGGTTTACAGTAACAACAATCTTAGCAGTAGTCCTATCTTAGGTTTACAGTAACAACAATCTTAGCAGTAGTCCTATCTTAGGTATAGAGTAACAACATTCTTAGCAGTAGGGCTGTCTTAGGTTTACAGTAACAACATTCTTAGGAGTAGTCCTATCTTAGGTTTATAGTAACAACAATCTTAGCAGTAGGCTTGTCTTAGGTTTACAGTAACAACAATTTTAGCAGTTGCTTATCTTAGGTTTACAGTAACAACATTCATAGAAGTAGTCCTATCTTAGGTTTACAGTAACAACATTCTTAGCAGTAGGCTTGTTTTAGGTTTATAGTAGCAACATTCATAGCAGTAGTCCTATCTTAGGTTTATAGTAGCAACATTCATAGCAGTAGGCTTGTCTTAGGTTTATAGTAGCAACATTCATAGCAGTAGTCCTATCTTAGATTATCTTATCTTTAGCTTTACAGTAAAATATTCATAGCTGTAGACCTATCTTAGATTATCTTATCTTTAGATTTACAGTAAAATATTCATAGCAGTAGTCCTATCTTAGATTATCTTATCTTTAGATTTACAGTAAAATATTCATAGCTGTAGACCTATCTTAGGTTTACAGTAACAATTGTACGTGACACAACAGTTACTTTAAGTTGGTCTGTATATGCTTACTTGGGGTAACAACTGTAGCAGTGGAGTGAGCAGTTATTATACGGAATAATTATAATACTAGGTATGTCTCATTTTATATGGGATAACAAGTAAAAAGCATATAATAATTTTAAGTGAATAACATGTTTCATTTTGACCCGAGACAGCAATTATATGACATTAGACATGTCTCATGGGACAGCAATTACGGCAGAATGCCTATCTCATTTCAACATGAGACAACCGTTCTAGTGTGAGTCCTGCTCGATTCTGTCTGAGACAGCATTTAAATCTGTAGGCCCTGTCGATCTCACTTCTGCCCGAGCCAACAATTAGAGATGTGTGTCCTATCTATCTCGGTTCTGCCTGGATACAGTGTTACAAATGTGGGCCCTGTCAAACTCTTTTCTGGTTGGACAAAATATTACTGATGTGGATCCAATCTATCTCGATTCTGCCTGGATAAAGTATAATAGATGCGGGATCTGTCAATCTTGGTTGTGTCTGGAACTATTGCAAAACGTGGGCCCAGTCTCGGTTCTGCGCGTATCGAAGTAGGATGCACTGTGAAGAGTCAGACCTCAAAGACTTCTGACCTTGACTATGAATAAGTTGGAAATGGATTCCTTTGAAATGAATGGAACTGTGACCTAAGATGTCAATGGATTCCTTGGAAATGAGTAGAACAGTAGCCTAAATTGGAAATAAATTCCTTGGAAATGAATGGAACTGTAACTTAAGATGTCAATCGATTCCTTCGAAACAAGTGGAACATTTGCCTAAGATGTCAATGGATTCCTTGAAAACGAGTGTAACAGTGGCCTACGATATCAATGAATTCCGTTGGAAATAGAGTCCTTGGAGATGACTGGAATTGTAGCATAAAGTTGATATGGGGTCGTTGGTTGGCTATCCCCACCCACCCAATCGCTTTCGGCAGGTGACACTAAAAACACGCACGTCGATCAGGTACACAGAACAAGATGGACGTGTCATGAAGCCATGGCATCCTTTTGACGGTGCAGATCTCGGCAACGCTAAACACTGAAATTGTTCAGCACAATTCGGCTGGCCGACCTTTACCATAATTCAATTCGGGAATTGCATGTTAGTGGTGCAAACACCTCCACGCATTTTAGTGCATCCAACTTCTCACACGCAAGCTCATGTTTCTCCTCTTTCCACCCCACCCTGCCCCGTCCCCATCAAATCTCTTATTCCTTCCCGTCTTCTGAGCCCCATCCGTCCCCTACTCCAGCCTCACACCACGGCGCTTGGCGACTTGAACAACGGCAGTTTGTCATGGTGAACATTTTGTTCAAAACCAGTACCCAGCTGCGCACTGACGAACGTAAGGGAGATTATTTTTTTAAAGAAGAAATGTGACGTATTGGTGAAGGATATTTTTAAGAAATCGTTCATTCGACGAGGGTTTTTCCCCCGATACATATTACGAAGAAAACATTCTATGGATGTACATAGTATTTAATAATAGATAGATAGATAGATAGATAGATAGATAGATAGATAGATAGATAGATAGATAGATAGATAGATAGATAGATAGATAGATAGATAGATAGATAGATAGATAGATAGATAGATAGATAGACACAGACAGATAAACAGAGAGACAGAGAGACAGACAGATAGATAGATAGATAGATAGATAGATAGATAGATAGATAGATAGATAGATAGATAGATAGATATATAGATGGACACAGACAGATAGATAGATAGATAGATAGATAGATAGACACAGACAGATAGACAGAGAGATAGATAGATAGATAGATAGATAGATAGATAGATAGATAGATAGATAGATAGATAGATAGATAGATAGATAGATAGATAGATAGATAGATAGATACAGAGAGACAGAGAGACAGATAGACAGAGAGACAGATAGATAGATAGATAGATAGATAGATAGATAGATAGATAGATAGATAGATAGATAGATAGATGGGGGGATGGATGGATAGATGTTGTCACACCTCTAGGCACCCTTTACTCATTATGATTATTATTTATTAATTAATAACACCTAACTTATTACATGTGATCGAGAATCTTAATTTATATTTATTAATAATTCTCCCACAAGACCAACATGTCTCTCACTTGGCAGATTGTAAGGGTGTCATAAAACTCTCCTCTTCACACAGTAATAAGATAGACGTTTTATTGTCGCATAATGTTCTGCAGGTGGAAACTTCTTACAAAGGAGTAATAAAAGTCCATCTTTTATTTATATTTAATGAGCCCCAATCCACCCAATATTACTCCAACATAAGGTTTTAAGATATGTGCTTTCTTTTGCAGTTTTTGTTTGATATCCAAAGTTACCATGCAAAGTTTGAAAGTGACGTTTCAAATTGAACTCCTTGAAAACGGCAATAGGATCTTGAGAAATCAAACACACAGCTTTAACTCCAACATCAGTAAGAAAATACTTCTCAGTCCACTCCTTGTTAAACACGGCATTTATTAAAATATTTCGCTTTCTAGATATCCTCGAACAACTCATTTTGGCTAAAGTTTGGCAGATAATAAAAACTTTTCTAAATGCATAGATCGATAAGGAACTGTCAGTCCTGGTAAATTCTTCACTTCAACAATTTCACGTTAAATGCAAGTCTGCCATGGCGGGTGCATACACTGTTTAAAAAATCTTTTTGGCGCATAAGCGCACTGGTTCTGATGACACACAGTCAAGACACACTGACGATGCAATTAGCCAAACACGAGCATGTGAACTATGAAAGACAACGCATGTGCGCACACCTCAATCAACCCACCCCACCGGTGGGAACAAATCGTAAGTGTATGAATAGAATGTGAAACAAGCGAAACAAAATTCTATTGAAATTTCTATGGCTTTTCCCCACTCTGTGTGTATTTACAGAATATTAAAAAAAAAACCCCACCAACTTAACCCTCCATAAATATTAGTTAACCTTAATAACGCATCTGAATGAGACTTTGTGTGTTTAGCCTTCATCTTTTTCACCCTAATTTCCTTCCGCTGGGAACAACTCTTCCCATTTTGTCTATGGACTTCCAATAGAAACTTTGGCATTCATCTTACTGGTGCGCAATGCTAATATAGGTCACTCAGTGGAGTATATATTCACGTAGCATACTCAGTAATTGATATTCAAGTGGAAACCATCTTTACATCATATTGAATATTAAAATTTGATTACTAAATTCTATGGTGTTGTCCTCATATTGAATATTAAAACTCCATTGTTAAATTCTTGAGTCCTGTCCTCATATTGAATATTAAAACTCCATTGTTAAATTCTTGAGTCCTGTCATATTGAATATTAAAACTCCATTGTTAAATTCTTGAGTCCTGTCATATTGAATATTAAAACTCCATTGTTAAATTCTTGAGTCCTGTCCTCATATTGAATATTAAAACTCCATTGTTAAATTCTTGAGTCCTGTCATCATATTGAATATTAAAATTTGATTACTAACTTCTTGAGTCCTGTCATCATATTGAATATTAAAATTTGATTACTAACTTCCTGAGTCCTGTCATCATATTGAATATTAAAATTTGATCACTAACTTCCTGAGTCCTGTCATCAGATTGAATATTAAAACTCCATTGTTAAATTCTTGTGTCGATAACGTAATTGAAAATTATCCAAATCCACATCAATCACAATAATAATTTTAATGTTCAAGCATAGTAGTAATGTTTATGTTCAACTACAATACTATTTTAATATTCAACTACAAGAGTAATGTTCATGTTCAATCACAAAAGTAATTTTATTGTTCAACCCAATAGTATTGTTTATATTCAAAAACAATATTAATTTTAATGTTCAACCACAGTAATAATGGTAAAGTTCAACGATAATAGTAATGTTAATATTTAAACATAATAGTAGTGTTAATGTTCAATCACAATAGTAAACTTAATGTTCAACCATATTATTAATATTAATGTTTAACCACAATAGTAATGTTAATGTTCAACCACATTAGATGTGTTAAGGTTTAACCACAATAGTAGTGTTAAAGTTCAACCACAATGTTAATGTTTAACCACAATAATAATGTTAATATTTTTTAACTACAATAGTAGTGTTAATGTTTAACCACAATGGTATTGTTAATGTTCAACCACAATGTTAATGTTTAACCATAAAAGTAGTGTTAATTTTTAACCACAATAGTAGTGTTAATGTTCAACCATGTTAATGTTTAATCACAATTGCAATGTTAATGTTCAACCACAATAGTAATGTTCAACCACAATGTTAATGTTTAACCATAAATGTAATGTTAATTTTTAACCACAATAGCAATGTTAATGTTCAACCACAATAGCAATGTTAATGTTAAACCACAATAATAATGTTAATGTTCAACCACAATAGCAATGTTAATGTTCAACCATAATAGCAATGTTAATGTTCAACCACAATAGTTATATTAATTTTCAACCATAATAGTAATGTTAATGTTTAACCACAATAGTAGTGTTAATGTTTAACCACAATAGTAATGTTAATGATTAACCACAATAGTAGTGTTAATTTTCAACCACAATGTTAATGTTTAACCACAATAGTAATGTTAATGTTTAACCACAATGTTAATGTTCAACCACAATAGCAATGTTAATGTTTAACCTCAAAAGTAATGGTTAATGTTTAACCAAAATAGTAATATTAATGTTCAACCACACTTGTAATGTTAATGTCCACAGGAAATAGGTGTCGCATTGCCACGGAACGGTTCACTGGGTACATCGGCGTAGAATTCGCCATATTGACAGTTTGAAGCATTGGACAACAGAATTTCCTTTGAAGCAACTACGCAACAATTACCATAATTGTATACTATTTACATTACAAACGTAAGCACACCCAAGCGTTCGTTTCTTTAACAGTCGGTACTCCCCGAAACACTTTCATTCGATGCAAATCAACTTTTCATTTGCGAAATAGACTTCTTTCAGATCTACTGTATTTATTATTTATTTTAGAAACAAATGTTCGCCTGCTGATCTGAGACGACTTTAAAATCAAAATACCTGATGACAGCCATAATGATTTTATTTCAAGTTGCATTTTTCCTTGTGGTTTACGTTAAGTTGGGTTGTGATGTTTAGGGATGATTAGTACTACTGTTTCTGGTTGGATAGCTGGATATATTGTGATTATTGTACTATTGTATCTGGTTGGATAGCTGGATATATTGTGATTATTGTACTATTGTTTCTGGTTGGATAGCTGGATATATTGTGATTATTGTACTATTGTTTCTGGTTGGATAGCTGGATATATTGTGATTATTGTACTATTGTTTCTGGTTGGATAGTTGGATATATTGTGATTATTGTACTATTGTTTCTGGTTGGATAGCTGGATATATTGTGATTATTGTATTTGTGCAAATACGATGGGTTGGGTTGTTAAGTTCTGACGGATTGAGTTGGGATAATGTTGGATTGGACTGAGGTAGATCGGGATGAATTCATTGAGTTGGGCCCATTTAAATTGTGTTTAGTGATATATGTACTATACTTTGATATTTCAGCATATTGCAGCATTTTACACTGTGTAATGTTATGTACTGGATTAGCATATATTGCATTAAATTGCATTCAGCAGATTGTATCAGGCTTATCTTCAATGTACCAGCCTACAACACTTTAACTGATTTGTAATTGAATCAATGCTGTCGTAGCAATTGTTTGTTTACAGCTATAATTATATGCCATTATTCGCTTTGGGGCTGCACAAACTGCGTCAAGCCTGACGAACATAGCAAGTCCCTTCATTCATTGCTAAATGTGACGTACAAATCTCGTCAGTTCGAGGTCTCGCGAGTGTTGACAAAGCATGTCGATTTTATTTTATTAATAAAGTCAAGCTATTGTTATGTACCATCAGTGTCTCGTTGCTACACAGCTTCGTTTTCTCTTTTCTTTTTCTTTTTTTTTTTTAGTGAAAGTATCTGGCATGTCAGCTTAAGATAGAATCGATTTCATATGTGTGAAATAAAAATCCGCCAGATGTGCAACAGTTTGCTATTCAAGTTCAGCGAACTGATCATCCAAACCAATCAATGCCAAACGTATCTATATAAATTCAACCTCTCCTTTGTTCTGTTACAGGCAGGTTTTATTACAAAAACATTCTTTCTCAAAAATCTTCTTTCCTTCCATCAGTGCAATATTAATTTATAAGATTAAATATCATTTTTCCAGAGCTACATGTCAGTTTCCAAAAGAAATTAAGTAACATTTTATTATGACAAATTAATATATTTAAGGTTAATTTGTGTGCGTGACGGTACTAGCCGTAATTAAACGTATTTATAATTTCAGCTGATCGTTGTTTTTTTCTTTCTCTCTACAGCAAAATATCCTAATTATGCAGTTCATAACGTCTTTCAGCAGTTTATATAAATAATAGCAATTCATCATTCATTCTCATCTTTAATGAAAGTTACAATTGCCTCTATGAGTCCGAATCAAAAGTTGTACAAATGTTTTTCCTCTCCAAAAGTTTACTTCTAAATAAATCTCCCCACGTCACCCCCCGGACAGTATGAGCCCCAGAAGTCTTGCAGTCGAGAACATAGCACTGTCTTTCTAATTCGTAATGAAATGGATTTAACCTTTATAAGGGTGATGATTCTTCATTCGAATATCCTAATACCCGACAGTGAGCGTAACTGAATTTCAATCCTTATTTATAGCTAATTGTCTTTACTCTTTGTTCATCTCACACTTTCTGGTATTCCAGACAGATATCTGATGGCAGGCAGTCCCCTTACAGTGAATGGTTTCGGTTTTCAGAATTATCTATGGTGCCCAACTAAGGTAACTTCGAATGCTTTCCCCACGTGCAAAATATCTAACATGAAACCACCTCATCTCTCTCTCTCTCTCTCTCTCTCTCTCTCTCTCTCTCTCTCTCTCTTCCACAAAAAATCAGTTTGCGTTCATCCTGCAAAAACTTGATAATATGCAGATTTTTCACATTTCAAGTACACTTTTTTTGAAGGAACAACTATTAGGCCCCTTTTGTGATGGAGGGGGGGGTGCATGGGGCAGTCCCTTACTCCATTGATAGTGCCTCTAGAGAAAACAAATTGTCAAGTGGAATACCGTACATCTTACTAGGCAAACCTTCAAAAGTACAGATTCTCTTTGACTAAGAGAACATCCTGTCATCTTGCAGAAGCGCCGTGTGAGATTCAGTCGGCGTCATCATTCAGTGTCATCACTCCATCGGTGTCCTCATTCAGTCAATGTCATCACTCAGTCGAGATCATCACTTAGCGGATGTCATCACTCAGTCGATGTCATCATTCATCAGGTGTCATCACTCGGTCGATGTCATCATCCACTCGGTGTCATCACTCTCTGTCATCACTTTGTCGGTATCATTGACGTTTAGTGAGTCGGTCCGATTGCATTCAGTGCATGCGTAAAATTATACTTTACAAGATTTCCATTCTTCGATTCACTCATTTGTGTTTTCGCTATTGCATCATTTTTCTTTCGATTTTTATTTTTGTTATTGCTGAATGATTTCAAGTATACTAGCACATGCATACTTGTGGGATGGTTGGTTTGGTGGCAGGGTAGGAGTGGGGATGAGGTGAGTGAATGTATATTGTCAAAAGGTGGCAGTTTATTTAAGTATTTTGGGCAATGAGTGAATAGGTCTAAGTAGGCTGCCTATGTCATTATTTGTTTTGCAATTAGTGCTTGACCTTCGAGCACATGGGAGATTTTATGAGCGACACTAAAGCATCTTTGATCTTCGAGCACGTGGAATTTTTTTCACATGGCCACCACTTTATGTTGCATTGTCGCGTTCACGAAACAGAGAGAACATCAAAGTACTCAAAAAACCAAAAAAACAACGGCCAAGGTCATTTGCTAAATGATGCTTAAATTTTCACTCGCAATATGACTTATAATCAAGCCTTCCAATAATTAATTTAATTTCCTAGCAATGCATTCCTTTTAATTTTCCATATGAAGCATCCTTGACCTTCGAGCATTTGGGGAGTTTTTTTGAGCGAGCCAGCTAAAGCGCCCATGGATAAACTTTCATTCATGAAACAGACAACATCAAAGTAATAATTTTTTTTAAATGACGGTCAAGGTCATTTGCTAAATGAAGTGGTGAAGAGTCGATTTTAAGATTTTTGCGATTGACCTGTGAAAATAAGCATTGCTAAATGATGCTCGAATCTTCACTCACAATGTGATTTATAATTAAGCCTACCAATAAAAAAAAAAATTGTATTTATGTTCCTAGCATGCATTCATTTTAATTTTCCACCCTCATCCTCTACTTAATAAAAAATCTGGTGAGAACTTTTATAGCTACATGCAGTATTTATAACCTTCACTTATTTTTTTAAGGCATCATTGTTTATGATGTCATGTAAGTGCGCTGCAGCAGATGACGTCACACAACGTCATTTTATACACGATGACTTCATGGACAAATAAGCTAATTAAGTAGTGATTTTATCAAGATTTATATTTCTAATTCTTCAAAGGAGGAGAGATAAGTGTCTTTAGACAAGGAAACAAGGAAACGTCTTATTGTGCAGTTTTGTTAATAATAAAGGGAGCTTATTTATTTGCGCTAATTCTACAAAGAACTCTAACAAATTTCAATTAAGTTGCAAGGTAGAAAAAAAATCTCAACGACCAAAGTTTCTTGCCTCAACTTTCATCATGGAATTGCCTTTCGAGTGAGTTGGACTTATACACAGACAATTTTACCATCATTATTATTATATTTGCCATAGTAGTAATAGTAGTAGTGGTGGTGGTGGTGGTGCTAGCAATTTAATTTATTTTTAATTTTCTTGAGTGCGTGGCTTCGTTGTACTCTGCGGATTTCTCAGAGCCATCTTAGCATTCATTGTATCGCATGAGGACCTGCGATCTCCAGCGAGGAGTCACGGTCTCAGGGTTTTACCGCCGGCTTCTCTTACACGGTGATATCTAACGTCTGAGAAAGAAGAGGAGGGGGTAGGGGGGGCGGGAAAGAATAAGAAACGGTATAGTGGTTCTTCTCTTGGTTTGGGTACTTCCGCCTCGGGTGACTTGAGAGTCACCTGAGGAAGCTTGTTGGGTGGTGGGGAGAGAGGGTTCAATTTTCTTTTTTCTACTCTAAGTGCAAATTGTCTCACCACACAAGCTTCCCTCCACACACATTCCACTCCATGAATCGATTTTCTGCTGCCTGTGAGTGTGCGGGTGACACGCCATTATAACCGCATGTAGAGACCACTAAAAACGGCTTATTGCCAAACAAAGCTTGAGTAGTGTCTTTTTGAGATATTATTGTTGTAGTAGTAGTAGTAGTAGTGGGACTAATATAATATAGTTGTAGAAAAACAAATAGTAGTAGTTATAGTAATAGTAGAAGCAATAATAATGTTAATAGTTGTACTAATAGAAGTAGTTATAGTAATAGTAGAAGCAATAATAATGTTAATAGTTGTACTAATAGAAGTAGTTATATAATAGTAGAAGCAATAATAATGTTAATAGTTGTACTAATAGAAGTAGTTATAGTAATAGTAGAAGCAATAATAATGTTAATAGTTGTACTAATAGAAGTAGCAAAAGTAGTAGTATAAGTAGTAGTAGCTGCATTAAATATAATAATAGGTAGTAATAATTCGAAGACTGATTGAGTGATTGGTTGGTTGGTTGGTTGGTTGGTTGGTTGGTTGGTTGGTTGGTTGGCTGGCTGGCTGGCTGGCTGGTTGATATGTATGATTAACTAAACTTTCTGCAGCTTTCTTCAAATCCTAATTGTCACAAAAAAACACGTTTCCCGATCGACAGTTCTTTTTATGAAAATCAATACATATTAGAAATGACAATTTTGGAGAATCAGTACGTTTTAGAAATGACAACTTTGAAGAATCAATTACATTTCTGGAGAATCAGTACGCTTTAAAAATGACAGTTTTGGAGAATTAGTACCTTTAAGAAATAACTCAATCACATACTTTCATTCCAACTCTAACAAACATGCCTGAGACAGATGGTATAGAAAAAGATGTGTCGCTTCGCTCAAGTGGTCCAGGTTCGATCCTAATCAGAGTGCAAAACATTACGTACGATCGTTCATCTAAAAGCCTAGTAACAAGTTATGTGGGGTGGAACGATAAATTTTGATCCCGTTTGCCTATATTCTAAACTCTCTAAAGGGTCCTTTGGCAGTTAAAAACCGAAAAGAGCAGGACACGGGCAATTACATCTGGACAATCAATCGATAAATTTCACCGGAGCATCCGCGGCAGTTTATCTGCGAAATAGCGAAGTGGAACTCTATACACGACAAATCAACAAGTGTCGTAATATTTTGGGTCTAAGTTATTTAATCAAAATTGTATATTTCATTATGTGACGAGAGAACAAAACATGTAAGGATGTTTTCATTTACTCATTTAATACTTGTTATTCGACTATATGGTAAGTATTATAACATAGTACCTATACTTGGTATGCATAACATAGTACTTAATACCATATACGTGCTTACTTATGGGGAGCGCTTCCGGCCTGGGCCGATTTCGCGGGATGCGTTTAGTGCTGAGGTATATATGTGTATGTGTATGTGTATGGGAGGGGGTCAATTCAAATAAGACGTTTGACCTCAACGGTTGAGGATGTGTATATATAAATCCCTCCCTCCCTGTATTCATTTCTACTTTCGCTTACTCACATACTCACATACACACGCGCACACACGCACACACACACACACACACACACACACACACAATATCACCACCACCCAACCCCTAAGAAACCATTCATCATTACCAAAACTTAGATTCTCCATAACTTATGTACTTGGGGAGGAAAAAAAATAATCACTCCGCAAAAATCAGAGGAAGCAGACCCCACTATATCTAGAAAACAAGCAGACATCCTTCCCGTATGCGAACACACTTTTACACGCACACACACGCATACATTCACGCACGCACGCTTGCGCGTGTTTCACGGCATCTTTCCTTTCTTTCATCTTTCTGCTTACCAGTTCTCGTACCTGCACATGCCTCCCTTCCCCCCCCCCCCCTAAATTCTCCCCAGGCTCTTAACGCTCACTTGCGAAATCAACGAACTTTGGAAACAGACACTAAGCAGACGCTTTAAATTGAAAAAAAATGCTACCCAGTTCCTTGTTAGACTCTTGCCAGACTTTCTCCGGAATCGACTCGCTTTCCATCTTTAGAGCACACACTGTGCAAGTCGGCAAGGTCAAGGACTGTTAGCCAACTGTTGTTACTAACCGTTGACGTGTGAAACCTTCTGCCGGTAAGTGAGGTAAAGTAGATATTGAAGTATAACAGGCCAATGGACAGCAGTTGTCATTAAATCTATTGCTGTCACTTAACTCTTCCGCTATCGTGCATCCGGTCTCCGCCAGATTTGTCGTTGTGGGCAAAGTGAGTCCAATCGATCAGTCGGTCTTATTAGTCCGTAAATTTCCCGCTCTGCAAATTTGAACCGCACCAAATCCCTTAGGTCTTAAACTCTTGACTGCCGTGACCTTATGCCAACCAAGAGCTCTCTCTCTCTCTCTCTCTCTCTCTCTCTCTCTCTCATATATCCAGTAGATTGGATAATCTCTGGAGATAGTTTTGTGTGTGTGATGAATTAGATTAACTGACTAAGCAAACATAATCATTACTTCTATTTCGCTTTTTACACTCTACTCGTTCAAAGTTATGAACAAAATCGATGACGTCATATGATGTCAAAGACAATCAAAGTCAAATCCAGCTGGCAGTGTGAACTCCTCATAACTAGCTGCCTCTGAGAAATAAAACGCAACCAGCACCTCTCGTCAACTTAGCTGACACCGGTTTTGGCTGTGTGGCTCAAAGCTGCTTGTAAAGTTCATTCAAAGATTATATTTGAAAAGAATGAGCCATCATTTTTAATCCCAAGTTACTTTATGTGTAGATTTGTTTTGTGAACCATTGTAAGAGAAATATTATTAATGACAACATTAGCAATAATAAATTAATGAGCAGCTGTGACAATATTTAGAAAAATCAGTCATTCTTTTGCCCCCTCCCACCCCACCCCACCCCCACCCCCACCCCCACCCCGTTCTCTTCTTAACAATAAACATGTTAAGAGCTGTAGAGTGTTTGCTCTAGAGAACCCCCATCATCTCAATACATACCCATTCATATTCAACTTTTCCCCATCTCTATTATCTACTTTGAAATCTGTTTTATTTCTGTTTGTCTTAAATGAAGCATGTAAACACCGAGACCCGCGGGTGGCCTTTACATGCACATAACTGAGATAGATTGATTAATTATTATATTAAATTAACAAATACAGATTGTGAATTACAGCCACGATTGGTACTAAAATTTACATGATTATGCCATGGCCGTGTCTTCTTAGGTGCAGATATCTTGAGATATTGCGTGCGAACATCGGATGGGATCTCATTATTTTTAATTTTGATTTCCCCCCCCCCCCCTTACTTATAATATTTGCTAATTTTGCTGATCCGTTCTAGTGCCAGCGAAGCTGTTTAATTTCTTAAAAGAAGAGATATAGCATGTGAGGAGGGAGGGTTAAATTGAGGGGGGGGAGGGTAGCGGGTAGTAGTATATTTTTAAGGTGCTATTTTGTGCAGTGGTCAGCTACCTACTCTTTGTTAATTGCGAATGAATCTACATGTGCGTCCTATAGCGAATGGGACTTGATTTATCATCCAATGTGCGTCGTATAGCGAATGGGACTTGATTTATCATCCAATGTGCGTCGTATAGCGAATGGGACTTGATTTATCATCCAATGCAGTGGGCTGGACAGGCGGCCTTTTTCACTGACTAGAGATCGATATGGAATCAAGCAGGATTCACTTGTGCAAAACTCTAGTGTCATACATTGTGCGATATCACCTTTGCTGGTAGTTTTATTACGTATTTGTACGTGATAGTCTACTGGGTATTAACGTATTTGTCCGTGAGACTTCACTGGGCGTTAGATGTCTGCTGTAAACCCTGCACCTTTGCTTATACTTTTATGACGTATTTCAATGTGGGAGTCCACTGGGCATTATATTATTTGTATGTTCTTTTGTATTTAAAAAAAAAATTAGAAATTTGTGAACTACTTTTATTAGTTGAGTTATGCGGTGATGTTAGGTGATTAGCATTAGCAGGTCAAGGACAAGAATGGTTTATCATTCGATCATGTTTGTTGTTTCCTTTATGTGTACTCCATTTTCTCTCTAAACATTTTGAGGAAATAAAACCTCTAACTGTGTCTATTTAATTTGATTTATTTCATACTTTTTTGAAAGTAAATATAGTGAAGGACGGTTGAAATGATAAACGCTAGCTGTACCTTTAACGTACTGGTAAAGGTTTGTGCTATGAAGGAGATGATTTTAAAATGTGGTTACTTCCCCCCCCCCCCCCCATTCCGTTGTCGTGTATGAGTATTTTGTGGTCAAGTTCTCGTAAACTCTCCAAGCACCTCCCTAATTGTCACTCAAACACACACACACACACACACACACACACACACACACACACACACACACACACTCCCACATAGGGACCATCGTATATATTTAACATCCAATAAAAACCAGCGAAACACCTGTCTTGAGACCAATGCCAGAATAGTTTTCTCTCTTGTAATCTCAGTCAACAAAGCACATGTATATACCTATCTAATTATCTCACTCATTACTGAAAATGGGACATATCTATACTCACCCACTACCAAAATTGGGACATATCTATACTCACACACTACCAAATATGGGACATATCTATATTCACACACTACCAAAAATGGGACATGTCTATACTCACACACTACCAAAAAATGGGACATATCTATACTCACACACTACCAAAAATGGGACATATCTATACTCATACACTACCAAAAATGGGACATATCTATACTCATACACTACCAAAAATGGGACATGTCTATACTCACACACTACAAAAAACGGGACATGTCTATACTCACACACTACCAGAAATGGGACATGTCTATACTCACACACTACCAAAAAATGGGACATGTCTATACTCACAAACTACCAAAAATGGGACATGTCTATACTCACCCACTACCAAAAAATGGGACATATCTATACTCTCGCACTACCAAAAATGTGACATATCTATACTCACACACTACCAAAAGTGCTTTCATCTCTGGCAGAATGTCGAAATCGAAATATCTCGACAAGGACAAATAGACAACAGCACGGGAGAATTTGCTCGAAACACCAAGGCTATCTCGCAGCACGCGCATGAGACCGGAGTTTACTGATCAGCTGACCCACCCTAGACCTAAGCCAGCTCTAGCTCTGACCACTCACCCAGCGCCACATCAGGTCCCCTCAGGACGCCCTTTCGGAATTGCTTGTATAGAGGAGGGTAGCTGGGTGTTAATCGATAGACGTGGACCCTCTACCTTCACGTGGGTTCCATCCCTGTGCTCGACACAAGTCCTGCTTGTTCTTGTGTGGAGACAACTCTTGCTAACGGAATGCAAAGAACGCCTCTCGTTATGTGCGTGTTTGGTGTTCGTCCACGCAGCTTGCTGCACACACAGCCGCCCGCATCGACCGCTCTTAAGACGCCCTGGCCCTTTCCCTATTCGTGACGGTTATGTGTGGGGTAGCAAAGACATAAGAAGCTTGAAAGCACAGAGTGAGAGGGGGTCCGTGGGTGGGGTGGGGGAAGGATTGAGTGGCTTACAGGACGTCTAAGACGCCCACTTTAGATCTGTAAGACCTGTCCAACAATTTCTTCTTCTATTATTTTTTCCTCCTGTCATGCAGCTGCGGCTTTCTTAGAAACCAAACCGGAACCAGATCTCCGTGAAAGGTCAGTAGTGTATCTGAATCGGCGTGCACTATTCTGTGGAGTCTGAAGCCTTGAAGGGGAAAGAACCTCACTAAACACAGAGAGAGACAGCTTTCTAAGGACTAGTGTGGCTTTACTCACTAGCACAGAGACAGCTTTCTAAGGACTAGTGTGGCTTTACTCACTATCACAGAGAGAGACAGCTTTCTAAGGACTAGTGTGGCTTTACTCACCAGCACACAGAGAGACAGCTTTCTAAGGACTCGTGTGGCTTTACTCACTATCACAGAGAGAGACAGCTTTCTAAGGACTCGTGTGGCTCTACTCACCAGCACACAGAGAGACAGCTTTCTAAGGACTCGTGTGGCTTTACTCACTAGCACAGAGCCATAATGATAACACGTCACCACCATCTGGCCTGTTCTCAGGAGTTGCGTTCCACGAATGGCTTATAATGGGAACGACTGCTTTAATGACTTCATAACATTTACCAGCAGAGGCGTAAACCTATTGACAGTGATTAGCAAACCATACTTCGGTAACAAAGTTAAAAGCAGGATCAATTTATTTCACACTTCAGTGATGCCCAGGTTTTTACCACACGTAATTAGAAATTTGGAAGAAAGAAAAACGACAGCAAGTTAAATAGACAAAGTACACACTACGCTTTTAAAAACATACCTGCACTAGGAGTCTAAAAAATATCCACAAAAATAAAAAATTCAGCGGAAAGTAGGAAAGTAGCGATGGGTACCGCACATTATTCTTCAAAAATCTGTTTATATTGTACTTCAGTACGTTAGAGATGATGAACGACCACCCAGTCACAATAAGTCTTAAAATCCATTCTTATGACAGACACCAGCTATAAAATGATTAATTCCCCCCCCCCCAGCCCCCGCTTCAGATACCAATATAGCTATTGCCTGCACCAACTACTGACTGTTTCTTCAGACGAATCCCCGACCCGGCATCAAGTAAAATGAGTTTAGGAGTTCGCATTCCAAATGTAGCAGAAATTTAACTTAGAAACACTAGCAGAAATTTAACATTTAGAAACACCGTCAGAAATTAAGCACTTAGAAACACTAGCAGAAATTGAGCACTTAGGAACGGTTGCAGAAATTTGACACTTGGAAAAAGTAGCAAAAATTAAATAAAGCACTAGCAGAAAGTTAACACTTAGAAACACTAGCAGAAATAAAACGCTTAGAAGCACTAACAAAAATTAAACACTTAATTAAAAAAAAACAAGCAGCATATAAATTTAGCATCACTAACCATATTCCCATATTCACACGGCAGAATTGGCGGCTAAATTACGACCTTGATAATCGACAAAAATCAAAATTCTTCTATCATCATCCTCGTTGACTGCAGTAAAAGGCTAGAAATATAACAAAAGCACGAGGCTCGACCTCAGCCACCAAAAGAGAAACAAATCCAAGCAATAAGAAAAGAAATGAAGACTGTCATTGTTACAAGAATCCTAATTCCACATAGGCGTGGCAAATAAAGATAATGCAAGCCAGCTACAGCTAAGAGTAGCGTAAATTCACTGTTAAATAAATTTATAAATCTTAAGGGCACAAAAGAAATTATTTATTCCAATGCTTTATTATAAATAAGATCTTGTGTGCACTGTGGAAATCTATATGCACATCACGGACAAAACAACATCCCCATCTAGTTAAACGGTCGTGAACCAGTAAGAAATGATAAACCAGCCCTTGAAACCACGCTACTCTAATAGAACTGAACAAACTTTTGTGAACTAACCTGAACTAGGCAGTGAAATCAAAGTATAGAAATAAGATGCCAAGAAAGTAAAACAAAATTCCCAATATACTACAAAAGAATGTCCCCCCCCCCTCCCCCCTTACGATGGAAAGAAGAAATACGATTTTACAGAATTCTTATGACATGAAATTTGTTCTCTTAACCGAGCAAGAATCGAGAATCCGCTTTTAAAAGAATACAGCATAAAAGCTTAGAAAATCTCGTCACATTTCTAACTAGCAATCATTTTAAAAGTCAGAAGTTGCGTGGGAGAAACTAAAGAAATAGAGACTAAATAGGACTTCATTGCTACCTGTATGTTTCGTAGTCTGATTCAACATTGATCTGTGGGGCTGGCGGTGCGCCTTACTGGACTAAGAGTCCATTCGTTGTTTGTTTTTTTTAAAATTAAAATTGGTTTACATTCATGTTTCTAACTGACAAGGAAATAAACGTTCCGTAATGTTTCGGTGATATATTCTAACTCACTCCCCCCCACCCTCCTCCCGACGTCTTTGATGTTAGTACCTCAAGACTTAGGTAATAGTCATGAACCTCGGTTGGTTGTTTTTCCTTCCGTTCTTGCTTTCAGTTCGTATTTCTTGCGTAATGCTTCAGCTTTTCTCAAATATTTCTCTGTGTGTGTGGTGCGTGTAGGTGTTTATGTCTCTCTCTCACTCCGTGTGAGAGAGAGAGTGTGTGTATTTAGTAATATGTCAGTGTCTATTTCAGTTTTTTTACACATATTTTTGTTTACTAACGCTTATCCTTTTTTTCTTTAATCTGAACTTTCTAGCTCTCTTTTCTCACTCACTCTATATTTATTTCTCTGTAAGAGAGATATTGATTGGTTAACCCGCTGCATGCTATTTTAAGACACCGAGACGAATCAAGTGCAGTACTAATTTCGATAGACCAAAGTTCAGTAGAAATTAAATAGATAGATATGTACTATTTTTTCTATTCGAGATTCAGAAGAAACTAAAGAGACAGTGTAATGTATGTGGGGGTGGTTGTACCTATTAATGGTGGTTTCGTGTACTACATTCACTTCACTGGCACCTGCAGCTAAAGGCACGCATACAATCACAAAGCGAAGTTATTGGTCACCCACCGGATAGGTAGAGGCTCGCCTCCCCTCCCCTTCCCCCCCCCCCACCTCTTCAATCACACTCATTTACACTAGACAAGGTTAAAATAAATAGAAGTGCCTGGTGAATGAACTGTTGACGTATAATATGTAACAAATGGGTAGACTAAGATATTGGCTGTAAAATGTAACAAAAGCTTAGACTAAGACACTGGCTGTAATATGTAACAAAAGGGTAGACTAAGACACTGGCATATGTAACAAAAAGGTAAACTGAGACACTGGCTGTAATATGTAACAAAAAGGGGGGTAGACTGAAACCACTGGCTGCTTAAAGAGAAAGACACAGCAATGTTACATTAGCACAACAAATATACAACATCTATGTAAATAATGTTATAACTCAGTTAAGTGAGCACAGGTTAATGAGGGTCAATAAGTTCACAGTGTCTAATTATAAACTTGCACTTTTATGTCCACTGGCGATGATTCTGCAGTATGGGTGTGCTGCCTCTGCTGGGGATGATACTTCTAAAAATAAAAATAAAAAACGCTTATAAAGCATTTAGTCTAAATTGGTGATAAGAACTTTTAATGCTCTTTGTTGACGGTGTGGTTGCTCCTCGTAAAACTGAAGAGAAAGACAGCGATGGAAATCATTTTCTCTGTACAAGACTGTTTAGAAACTAAGGACAGGCCTTTGCATCTCGTAGAGGACGTGAATAAATGAATCACGCTGTTTACTTTATATGTATTTCTCTTGTAGTTTTAAACTGTTTGCAAATCACGCTGTTTACTTTATATGTATTTCTCTTGTAGTTTTAAACTGTTTGCAAATCACGCTGTTTACTTTATATGTATTTCTCTTGTAATTTTAAACTGTTTGCAAAGTGCGAGAAAGTATTTCTTTTGCTAGACTTGTACGTGAGTAGAGTGTTAACCATGTTATTTTCTCAAACATTATTTTAATGTGTGATCTTTTGTAGGAGTATGTTTCTTATTTTACCTACTTCTGCCGCTTCTTGTTAAGATGCTGGAGACGAATTTCTAGAAGTTCCAAGTATGAATTTATCTACTTTTTGCAGAGAAATCCTATTTTTACCTGGGTTTGTAAAAATGACTGAAGTTAACTCAGAAAGTTAATAAAGGTTGTTGTTGTTGTTGTTTTTATCCTTCTTTAATCTAGTAAAAATTACCAAATTCTGTTCCACGGGGTGAAATGACGTGCTAAATCCGTTGCTTTAAAATCTTTCAATGATTTAATGGGTTGTTTTGTTTTATCTAGATTTAGTTCAAGGTCTTCAGATAGCGTCTTCCTAGTTCTTTATTGTCTACGTACCCTCCCTCCCGCCGTGACATCCGCGCACACACATACACACACACGCATGCGCACACACAAAAACGCACGCATGCGAGCGCGCAGACACACACACATACAGACACGACACTCATCCAACTTTCTTAATAGAGTCAGATCTCATCTTCCCGTAGTTTTGACAGGCTACACGGCCTTCTTCCCTTAGAGGTGATAGGGGTGAAGTAGCTAGGGTGGTACAACTGACGTGAGGCCGGGTGACTTGAGAAGGAGGGTGGAGGGGTATTTCTCGAGGTCGGGTGACTAGAAAAGAGGGAAGGGGGGTGGATCGCCGTAATGGTGGCTTAAAATCATCGTCCTATCCGTCGCAAGAAAGAGGTCTTTGTTTTCTGGGAAACTTAAGAATCACTGTTGTGTTTAGCGGGTGTTGGTGGAGGGGGGGGGGCGGCTGAAAAATGCAGAGTACGGTTACTGTTGTTGTCGTCTGAAACTTCATATTTGGTTAGAGGACGGTAGCTTGTATGTGTCAATGTTGAATTGTTTGGGGTGGACTAAACACCAGGAGGGCCAGAGCTAGTGTGGGAATTGAGCGAGTTGTGGGGATTTTTTTTTTTATTTCTGATTTTTGTCATGATATTGAATTTTTTCCCCCTGTTTCTCACACGTTCTCTTGAAAAACACTCAAGCTGATTCCAAGACTCTCCTGTCACGTGCTTGAAACAGCAACAGACTGAGTCCGATCGCAGACTGACATGATACGGACTTCAGATCTGAATAGAACAAAATAGACCCGGAATGGTGACGTCATAACACAGGTTTTTGTAGTTTGTTTCCGGTGGCCATTTTTTGTTTTGCTGTAGCCAGCGGATTCGAGATAGAAACTATGCGTTGACTTGGAATCAAGGCATCACTTTTGAGAGAAATTCAGCGATAAATTTATAGAGAGATCTTCTAGATTAGTGGTTCTTAATCTTTTTTGAGTCACGGACCCCTTTGAAAATCTGGTAAAAGCTATGGACTCAATCACTAGATAAATGCACATAAGCAGAATATCAAAATATAGTAAATATTTGACTTTCTCGGACCCCTGAAGCCCATCCATAGACGATAGTTTAAGAACCCCTGTTCTAGATCTAGAACTCTAGAGTGCTGTAGCTGGACCAGACTGCTACAACTGGACTGGACTACTATAAATGGCCTGGATTGCTCTAACTGGACCAGGCTGCTATAACTGGACTGGAATGCTATAACAGGATTGGACTGCTATAACTGGACTAGACTGCTATAGCTGGAACGACTACAATGACTGGACCGGACTGCTATAACTGGACTAGACTGCCTTATATTCATCAGTATATTGGCATACCATCCTTATTTTATTTTTTCTCCACCACTGTTGTAGCAGTCCGGTCCAGCTATAACAAATAAGCTTTACACTATACGAACACTGTGAATGCGGTACGTCTTGAATGTGGAGTTCTATTATAATTTTCAGCCTACGGGCGAGAATCAAAAGAAAAACATATATTTAATATTTCGTTAAATGAACACGAGAGAGATACTCAATGTCCTTATCAATGATACTTAAGATGTCAACAACAAAAAAGGTCAGTGCTGTCTGACCCAGAACCCTCGTCAAGATGATTTCTTCCATTCAAATCTTCAACTCGGGGGGTTTTGTTCTCTCAACTCTGGAACTCAATGGAGCTCATTCTTTGCACTTTACGGGACCTCGTCTATTCCACTCGAAGATCAAGGGATTTCATTCTCTCAGCTCGTAGACCAAGGGATTTCCTTCTCATAAATCGCAGATCAAGGGATTTCATTATCTCAACTCGCAGACTAATGAATGTCATTCTCCCAACTTGTACACCAGTGGATTTCATTCTCTCAGCTCGTAGACCAAGGGATTTCATTCTCTCAGCTCGTAGACCAAGGGATTTCCTTCTCATAAATCGCAGATCAAGGGATTTCATTATCTCAACTCGCAGACTAATGAATGTCATTCTCCCAACTTGTACACCAGTGGATTTCATTCTCTCAGCTCGTAGACCAAGGGATTTCATTCTCTCAGCTCGTAGACCAAGGGATTTCATTCTCTCAGCTCGTAGACCAAGGGATTTCATTCTCTCATTTTGAAGACTATGAAATTGTCTCTCTGTTTGTAGACTAATTGAGTTTGTTATCTCGACGTTTAGACTAGGAGATTTCGTACTCTCACAATAGTTAAAAGGATTTAGTCTCTCAGCTAGCAGAGAAAGAGATTCCTAACGGATATGACAGTTGGTGATCAATGCCAAAAGATGTGATCTACACAAGCGACTGCGTGACGATTCCCCGCAACAAAAAATAATAATAAAACCTGGCCAACAACCACTCCCGCCGCCCATTGCAACGTCCATCTATCCATTACCGTCTTCTTTGTTCTGGCCCGCTTTTAAATCCCCTTCATTCCGCACTGTGATTAGCATCAATTTTATCTATCATTAATTTAATAGCGTGTGTGCATTTTAATATCAGTACATAAATTCATTAACTTCTGCAAGCCTGCTTGAACATAATTAGCTTTTGTGTACTTGTAATTCAATTTCTTAGAGTAATAGACATAGGGAGAAAACAGATTCAGAAACAGGCACATGGAGAAAAATAATGAGGGGAAAATCAGTGAGAGGGCGCGTGCGTGCGTGCGTGCGTGCGTGCGTGCGTGTGTGTGTGTGAAAGAGCGATTAAAATAGAAGGACATAAAAAGAAAGGAAGAAGGAGTACAATAGAAGAGCGTTTGAAAAATAAAGAAAGGAAACAGAGGGAGTCAAATAGAAGAGCGTAAATAACAAGAGAAAGAGATAGAATTAAAGAGCATTTTAAAAAGGGGGCGAGGGACGAGGGAACAGAATAGAAGTGTAAATAACAGGGAAAGAGGGAACAGAATAGAAGAGTGTAAATAACAGTAGAAAGAGGGAGTAGGATAGAAGAGCGTAAATAACTAGAGGAAGAGGGAGTAGGATAGAAGAGCATAAAAGAAATGGAAAAAGAGGAAGTAGAACAAAAGGGCGTAACAGCTCCAATTTAACATCCCGCTTACCTATGTGTCCATGTATTTTGTTGTTGTTTTTTACTATCACTACCATTTCTTTCCCAGTGAATGTTTAATTATTTTGCCTTCTAAATATAAATGAAAAAAATCGTAACGTTTCAAAACTGTGCATATTAGTACAAGCTGAAAGTGACCTGACTAGTCTGGGACTTCATACGATTCTCTCCTGAAAGAGATTCTGTTTTGCTAATTTCTTTAACAAACGATCGGAATAGTGAATCCCATGATGAACGAAACTGCATGCTAGTGCCAGTGCTTGACCGTCCAGCCAAAGAGACAAAATGAGCGAAGGGATGAAAGGGGGGGGGGGGGAGAGCAGAGTGAGGGGGGTGGACAGAGGGCAGTGTGAAATAAGTGCTAAGAGAAGAGAGTAATGGAGAGAGAGCGGGGAAGAGGATAAAGAGAACTGTATAGACAGAAAGATACTGGAAAGGAGAGAGAGAGAGTTATGGGGCGGGGAAGAGGGTAGAGAGAACTGTATAGACAGAAAGATACTGAAGAGGAAAGAGATTATGGGGCGGGGAAGAGAGATGGCAGAAATAATAAATGACTAGCATGGAGATGGGATAGGAAAAAAAGGGAAATGTATGAAAATAGAGAAAGATATGGATGAAAGTGGATGAAAGATATGGGATAGACAAAGAAAAAGTGACAGAAAATAGAAAAAGAAGAGAAAAATTAATAAGTTACAGAAAATAAAGCAAGATTGATTTAAATATTTTAACTGTGTAGCACAATAAAAAAATTAAATTCAAAACGAAGTTTAAAATTACAGTTCCAAAAGCAAATTCTTCGAAATTTAAAATTAATGTATCATAGTTAAAATGCTTGCAATAAATCTGAACACAATAAACGTTTTAATTGACTTAACACATGAAATAAGTATAACATTATGTTGGACTTGCCACGGTTCTTGTATGCGTTTTATTTTAAGTCCTAAGTAAGTAATTTTTGGTTCGTTTACAAACAACCAACCTAGTTCAGTTATAAAGTCAGTAATTCTGGGTTCGTTTACAAACAACCAACCTAGTTCAGTTATAAAGTCAGTAATTCTGGGTTCATTTACAAACAGCCAACCTAGTTCAGTTATAAAGTCAGTAATTCTGGGTTCATTTACAAACAGCCAACCTAGTTCAGTTATAAAGTCAGTAATTCTGGGTTCATTTACAAACAGCCAACCTAGTTCAGTTATAAAGTCAGTAATTCTGGGTTCATTTACAAACAGCCAACCTAGTTCAATTGTAAGGCAGTAATTCTGGAACATTTACAAACAGCCAACCGATCTCAATCATAAGTCAATAATTCTGGATTCATTCATTTAAGCCATCCAAGTTCAAACATAAGTCAGTGTGACGATGTGTGACAAATTCTGTGTCATGACCTCGTGACCCAATTGCGCGTTTCAAAAATTAAAATTTTGAACGGACCTTTGTTGAAATTCACCCGTGATACATCAGTATCGAGAGAAGCTTTCTAGCAAGGTCAGATTGTTGCATAACTTTAGGCCAGTGTCCAGCACCTTCGAGATCAACAACATACCACGTGAACGGTCACGTGATGCGTTCAATGCAGTTTCATAAAAATAATCATAAGGCGCCAAAACACTCACTCACTTCCAGACCGGCAGACACACAAGGCAGCTTTAACATTAGCTCCGTCCCGCCGCCATACCAGAGTCGTAAGAGAGTCGAAGATGAACCCGCGCTAGAGCAGTAAAATCTACTTTTAAGAGCCGGGTTCTTCTTATGTTACTCCTCTCTACCTTCGTACTTCTTGAGTCGTACACCGACTCGGGTGTCTTCATGACCCATACGTGAACTATGCAGAAGTACCTCGTGTTAACCACGTGTTAACGATTCATCGCAAGTACATTAGCGATGCAGTAATTGAGTGGACGATTGACTGTCATGCTATGCAGTACTGACGATGAGCCAAAGGATGTGGACCAGTTCTAACCAGTTGAACCCCACATGCGACCAAGAGTGTAGTTAAGTATATCTACTAGGGTCCAGAATCAAGTGACTATTTGGCAATAAAAGAAAAGAGAATTCTCGTTAAGACTTTTAACAGAGACGGTAAAATGAGAGAACAACGCTGTGTAGAATTAAGACGTCGTGTTGTAATTAATCGTTGCTGTTAATTGTTAAACTTATTAAATCTTATTTCATTTTGTTAAGAACCTCTTTTTGTAGTAAATTTGTATGCATATAGACCAAAAGACGTGGATTGGATGGGGGCTGTCTGAGCAAAACGAATGACGTAATGAATGCATATGAATCTAAGAGAGTTTTTAACGATTTCCAATCTAGCTAAAGTACGCAAATTATCAGTTTCGTAAATCTGTGATCTAGACTACAAAGATGCATTTTTAATTTAGTCGAATGATGATTTGAGCAACCAGTCTGTTTAGGTTAAACGAAAGGGAATTAATTTAAATAGTAAATTAAAGTTCTATAATTTCCTAAGCAGGGTCTTTAAATAAATACTGGAAACGTAACAAGTGGTGCCTCGTCCGCGGATTGATATGTATTAAATTGTAACATTTTTTATACATAGGGCGTATCATAAACCTAGAAACGAACGAACGAACGGAGAATTGCCAATATTCTATTGATTCAGGATTGTTGAAATATTTATCTTGCTTTTGTTGTGACATGTGCATGTATTCTTTTGCAGAGTAGCGTGCATGTTAGTTAATATATGTTTAAGCGTAGTTAAGCATTATGTTAGCTATTGATGATTTATTTAGTATTGTGTTACTGGATACTTCATTGTAAGAGGTCGACGTGTTATACCGCCAGCTAGGAGAGTTATCGGTAGTAACAGACTTCGGACTATTATATTTAGGGTGCTAAGTATAATGTGTAATGTTGTATGGTTGGAGCCGTGACATTACGGAAGCCTTGGAGACAACAGATTGTAACCAAGCAGGTGAACGTGTAACCAACGCGTAATTTATTTCGGAAGGTGTTCTGAATAAATTCAATAATTTTTGTAAGGTCGTAGCCTAAAAGTTATTGTGGGATAAAAGCGGAGTTTTATCGCCTACGGTTAGATACACAATCACGAGAGATATTTATTGTAGCCAGGCGCGCTAAATAAATAAGATGGATCTCGAACAGTTTGTTGAACATCTGAGAGAGAAACATGAACGAGAGATGGAACGGATAGAGATAGAAGATGATCACCTTACGACTTTAATAGATCTAAGGGTCGATGAACGGATGGGGAGCTTACAGCTCATGGAGATTCTAAAACGCGAACACGGGATAGGCATATCACTAGAATATAGAGGTGAACAGCTACGTATTTTCGTCCTACTAGAACTCAATGAAAAGGAAATAGAACACAGGGAAGAAATTAGATCTTCAATAAGCTCACGAGCAAAACAGTTGTGTGATAAAGATTTCCGATTCAAAGGGGAAGGGGAGGCTGAAATGCGAGACCTAACGTTCGAAATTAGAAAGTTGAAGAAAGAAAGGCTAAGGCTTATAGAAAGGAAAGAAAGTCTAGAATTAGAATGGTTGTGGACAGAAATCGAAACAGAGTCTAAAATTGCTGGGGAAGGCGGTAGTACTGTTGACAAATTACGACAGGAAGGTCAGGCCGTGAACTTTGACTTGCCGAGGTCAAACACCGCGAGCGTGGAGACTGACACACAGAAATTAGTCGCACTACCAAGCACAGCAGACGAATTAGACAGTTTGATTGAAAACAAAAACAAATGTTTTGACGAAACCATTACAGTTCAACATGCTAACCAGTTTACAGAAACAGTTAGCGCACCAAAGCTTGATCTTGAAACAGAGACAAGAAAAGACACTGTTGTTAAGGACTTAATAACACGTGTAGAATTTGGACAAACACATACACCGCCGTGTACGTGTGACACCTTGTTTGACGGACTGAATGCGCATGATAAGATAGAGACAGATTCTATCGGTTGTGTACCGTTAAGGTGTGATGAAACTTCTAGCAACACAGTGACTGATTTTTCTGACAGGACAAATATGCATGAGAAGATAGAAACCGATTCTATCAGTTGTGTATCGTCGAAGGGCAGTGACGCATCGACTGAGTCTACTGACCGAACTGTTAGTTTAAGAGAGAATGTGCTCGCTACGAAGACTGACATCGGTAGATCTCGATCTCCGATGATTGACGTGAGTCATGACGTAATTTTGGAACACAAGATTATTGCGTTATGCGAGGTTTCGAGTGCTAACACATTGACAGCCAGGGAAACAGAAGTATTTGATCCAGATGACAGCGTAGGTAGCATTACAGACGAAGACAATGTACCTATGATAAGTTCATTTACTTCAGATGACATGACAGTTGTCAGAGCTGAGACAGAGTTCTTTTCCAAACGTGACATGGAAGAAGATATAGTCGAAAACTGTACAGGGACGGTCAACGATAATGCATGTGTACTGACGTGTATGCACGCTGTTGTCGGAGACATGGCAGAACTGTCTGCAGATAAATCACTTAATGGAATTAGTGACGTAGACAGAAGCCACGGTACCTGGACTACCTTTATTGACTCACCTGTTGAGATAAAGGAATGTCATGAGTACGTACCAAAAACTGAGACAAGTGGAAGTAAGGAGGAGGGGGTTTCATTAACTGATATGTTCCTTGGTTCACTGATGATTAGTACGGAGTGTAATCCCAAATTGATCAAAGACACAGTACAAATGAGTGACAGAACTAGATCGATAGACAATGAAAACCGGAGTGACGGACTGATAACCAGAGTAGGTGGGACATCAGGGCTGTTACTGACATCAGATGCAGAAACTTATGATAGAGGAAACAGTGGGAGTGTAGCCTACAACACACAGGGAGTAGACATAGTGATGTTATTCAGTGTAATAGAGACAGGTAACATTCACTGCCAGTTGGTGACTGAAACTGACAGAATTTCCATCATAGATTCTGACGACCTGATGAGAAGACATATTGAATTAACTGAGTCAGTGGAGACAGATTACGTTAGTTCAATAAACGGTATGGTCCAGGGGAGACAATCAGTAACTCTTGGGGAGTTTAAAACAGAACCCTTGTTCATACAACCACGGGAATCTGACTTGCTAGCGAGTGAGTCTGACCCCACAGTGACTAGAAAATACTCGAGTGGGGAGTTAGACAATTCTAGAGTCACAAAAGAGACACAGACTTATGTTGTCAAGGAGAGAGACAAATTGACAGACATAACAGTCGAACACCTAGTTGTGAATGGGTTAAAACAGAAAACAACTAGTGGGATGAGGTATTTCACTTCAGTCTATGATAAGATCAGGAGAACGGAACCTCCAGATTTAGAGGGGAAGCTAATGTTGCAATTCAGGTACTTCAGAGAGACTGGTAGCCACGACAGAGCACATTTGCGAACCTATGACGTTAGACTTGATGCGAAACGGACCCATAGTAGATCTGACGCCATTCCGACGAAAGACGTTGAGTGCATGCGAACTAGAGACGTTCAATGTGTACACAATGACGTAACTACAAATGCACGAAACACCAAGAGAGCAAATTTCCATTTGCGTGAGCTCAGTGACAAGGCTAAGAGCGATAGATTTGAAATTCAGACTTCGCAGAGTCAAGGCCACAGTGACACTGACATGATACGAAACGTATCGAGAAGTTTGAAACTGTTAGACAGGGTAGAGACCAGTCATGCAGAAACTGACACTACCAGAAACATTTTAAACTTGACAAGTACTTTGGGGAGTTTTGAAAGAGATCATGACGATAAAACGCTTCAAGGACGTACTTACCGGACGAGAAATGAAAAGTCTAAACTTGACATGCAATATATTGCACCTCACAGTGACATTCTGACGAACAGAGTAAGAAAGAAAGAATACAGTTGTCATGCCGTAGACATGTTGACACACATGGACGATGACGTGTATTGGGATTGGGATAGAACTACGAAGATAGCGCAGCAGTAGAAATAATGATTTGACACTTTCTTTGAATTTTCATTATCTTCTTGTTGTACCGTAGTTGGTGGTTGTTATTGTAAATATGTTGGACATTTCATAAAAACTTGGGACTAGCTATAACACTGATTGAATTGTGTTAGTGTTGTAACTCTGAATATGACAGGGACTGATAGATAGTTCATTTGAGTTGGTAATTCATAAACTCTGATATTTGGTTGATACAGGAAATCAATATCTGGAACTTTTCATAACCTGCATATTGATAGTGTTGTTCATTGGAAGTCAATTTTTTTTGATCACACTATTGTTGGATACGTATTCAGTGGAATTGGTTGATGTTGGATTTCTATTCTGAATAATCTGATTAGATCGAACTAGGTTGTGTGTGAACTATTGATTATTGGGACAGATAGTGAAATTTTCAGAACATGTTATTCCATTGGATGGATGTCTATTCAATTAGACTGAACGTTCTTCTTAAATCATTTTTCTTTGATTTCTTGAAGTGAGAAATATTGTATGAGAGTGCCGTTAATCTAGAGTTGATTTTTCCGTCACGTTACATTATTTCTGGTTATGTTGAAATTTTTTAATTGTAAATTTTTTCTTCATTTTGCACTTCTACATTTTATAACACATAATTTGTAGGAGGCATTTATCTTTTGGTAAGATAAACGCCTCAAAAGCAAGGGGGTGTGACGATGTGTGACAAATTCTGTGTCATGACCTCGTGACCCAATTGCGCGTTTCAAAAATTAAAATTTTGAACGGACCTTTGTTGAAATTCACCCGTGATACATCAGTATCGAGAGAAGCTTTCTAGCAAGGTCAGATTGTTGCATAACTTTAGGCCAGTGTCCAGCACCTTCGAGGTCAACAACATACCACGTGAACGGTCACGTGATGCGTTCAATGCAGTTTCATAAAAATAATCATAAGGCGCCAAAACACTCACTCACTTCCAGACCGGCAGACACACAAGGCAGCTTTAACATTAGCTCCGTCCCGCCGCCATACCAGAGTCGTAAGAGAGTCGAAGATGAACCCGCGCTAGAGCAGTAAAATCTACTTTTAAGAGCCGGGTTCTTCTTATGTTACTCCTCTCTACCTTCGTACTTCTTGAGTCGTACACCGACTCGGGTGTCTTCATGACCCATACGTGAACTATGCAGAAGTACCTCGTGTTAACCACGTGTTAACGATTCATCGCAAGTACATTAGCGATGCAGTAATTGAGTGGACGATTGACTGTCATGCTATGCAGTACTGACGATGAGCCAAAGGATGTGGACCAGTTCTAACCAGTTGAACCCCACATGCGACCAAGAGTGTAGTTAAGTATATCTACTAGGGTCCAGAATCAAGTGACTATTTGGCAATAAAAGAAAAGAGAATTCTCGTTAAGACTTTTAACAGAGACGGTAAAATGAGAGAACAACGCTGTGTAGAATTAAGACGTCGTGTTGTAATTAATCGTTGCTGTTAATTGTTAAACTTATTAAATCTTATTTCATTTTGTTAAGAACCTCTTTTTGTAGTAAATTTGTATGCATATAGACCAAAAGACGTGGATTGGATGGGGGCTGTCTGAGCAAAACGAATGACGTAATGAATGCATATGAATCTAAGAGAGTTTTTAACGATTTCCAATCTAGCTAAAGTACGCAAATTATCAGTTTCGTAAATCTGTGATCTAGACTACAAAGATGCATTTTTAATTTAGTCGAATGATGATTTGAGCAACCAGTCTGTTTAGGTTAAACGAAAGGGAATTAATTTAAATAGTAAATTAAAGTTCTATAATTTCCTAAGCAGGGTCTTTAAATAAATACTGGAAACGTAACAGTCAGTAAACCTGATTTATTTAGACACAACCAGCTTAGTTCAATTCTAGTGATCCTATATCAGTAATCATATCTTTAATTAGAAACGCCCAACTGAGTTCAATCCTATGTTCCCAATTCTGTCTTTACTTAGAAACAGCCAAATTGAGATCAGAAACTCGGTATGACTGCAATTGTGCATACTGATCTTTCAGATTTGATCATTCCAGCCATGTTTAAGATTAATACAGATCATTCGAGGAAAGAACGCCTCTCAGGTTTCTAAAGCACGTTGTGTGTGTGTGTGTGTGTGTGTGGTGGGGTATTTTTAAAATGTATTGTAAAATTAATTAAAACCCTAACATGGCCAACCACGCGTCCACCCACACTTCAGCTGTGTCAGATGTCACGAATATTTACGTTTAAACATTTAAAACATTACAATTACAAATGTCACGAGTATTTACGTTTAAACATTTAAAACATTACAATTACAAATGTCACGAGTATTTACGTTTAAACATTTAAAACATTACAATTAACGGATGACGTCACGAATATTTACGTTTAAACATTTAAAACATTACAATTACAAATGTCACGAGTATTTACGTTTAAACATTTAAAACATTACAATTACAAATGTCACGAGTATTTACGTTTAAACATTTAAAACATTACAATTAACGGATGACGTCACGAATATTTACGTTTAAACATTTAAAACATTACAATTACAAATGTCACGAGTATTTACGTTTAAACATTTAAAACATTACAATTACAAATGTCACGAGTATTTACGTTTAAACATTTAAAACATTACAATTACAAATGTCACGAGTATTTACGTTTAAACATTTAAAACATTACAATTACAAATGTCACGAGTATTTACGTTTAAACATTTAAAACATTACAATTACAAATGTCACGAGTATTTACGTTTAAACATTTAAAACATTACAGTTACAAACGGATGACGTCACGAATATTTACGTTTAAACATTTAAAACATTACAATTACAAATGTCACGAGTATTTACGTTTAAACATTTAAAACATTACAATTACAAATGTCACGAGTATTTACGTTTAAACATTTAAAACATTACAGTTACAAACGGATGACGTCACGAATATTTACGTTTAAACATTTAAAACATTACAATTACAAATGTCACGAGTATTTACGTTTAAACATTTAAAACATTACAATTACAAATGTCACGAGTATTTACGTTTAAACATTTAAAACATTACAATTACAAATGTCACGAGTATTTACGTTTAAACATTTAAAACATTACAATTACAAATGTCACGAGTATTTACGTTTAAACATTTAAAACATTACAATTACAAATGTCACGAGTATTTACGTTTAAACATTTAAAACATTACAATTACAAATGTCACGAGTATTTACGTTTAAACATTTAAAACATTACAATTACAAATGTCACGAGTATTTACGTTTAAACATTTAAAACATTACAGTTACAAACGGCCACGACGAGACCCCCAGTCTCAAGCTGACGAAGATACGAAAAGAAAGATAACATATAAAAGAAAACAAATACATATGAACTTGAGGATAAAATGGAAAAACTTTATAAGAAAAAAGTAATGATGGCTGAAAGAATTTATAATGAAATTAATCACAAAGTGAGTGCGACATATTAGTGTTCTGTTTTAAGCTTTGTGTCCACATTGTGGCGGAAAAGGAATTCGTGTATATACTGCCTCCTTGGACTTGCCAGGCTGCGACCGTTGAAAGGCTAGCTGGTGGTGGTGGTGGTTCTCACGACCCGGTCAGACAGGCAAGTGGTGCAGACTTTGAGCTTTGCATCCATCGATATGCATCAAAAAGTGATAGCCAACCTCGGCCTGTTCTAGTCACTCGTGAAGCGCAAGATGGGATAGACAAAGTAGGCAAGTTAGGCAAGTTAGGCAAAGTAGATATAGTAGACAAAGTAGGATACCGATGGCATAGGTGTGGCAGATAAAATACCGATTCTACAACACATACATATTGATATCCACTAAGTATTGTGTGAACACATACATATTGATATCCACTAAGTATTCACTTGGAAAAGTGTGCATTTAAGTGGCCCTGATATTCACGCACATCTAAGCTGCTCCTTTTACTGTCCCTGAAATTCACATATAAAATATGTATTTACTGTCCCTGAAATTCACATATAAAATATGTATTTACTGTCCCTGAAATTCACATATAAAATATGTATTTACTGTCCCTGAAATTCACATATAAAATATGTATTTACTGTCCCTGAAATTCACATATAAAATATGTATTTACTGTCCCTGAAATTCACATATAAAATATGTATTTACTGTCCCTGAAATTCACATTTAAAATATGTATTTACTGTCCCTGAAATTCACATATAAAATATGTATTTACTGTCCCTGAAATTCACATATAAAATATGTATTTACTGTCCCTGAAATTCACATATAAAATATGTATTTACTGTCCCTACAATTCATGCATACAACTGCTATTTGCTGTCCCTAAAATTACGTTTTAAATGTGTATATACTATCCCTGCAATTCATGCCCATAAAATCGCTATTTGCTGCCCGTGAAATTCGTGCTTAAAGTGTACCAAGAGTTAACTTTTCTTGAAACTTGGGCACCTTTGTATTGTCAAATGTCACATAAGCGAGATATTATAAGCGAAAAGTTTAATTCCTTGCTGTGTTCGTTTTATTTATTTATCTGTAACGGTCAGATGGTCAAACGCTTTCGTCGTCAAGCACGTCACTAATAATTCCAATACAGATGACTTCGACATCGTCAGCATGTCTGTCAGGTTGAGCAACGGATGCAACACTAATTATAACCAATGACAGTTTGACTGAGACCAATTGTGAATACCACATTAGTTGCTTGGGGAGGGGAAAGTAGTATACACGAAATCCAAAAAAAATAATTAATTTTGTTTTTGTAGTCTTTCGGAAATTGCTCCTTTACAAGAAAAAGAAAAAGAAAAAATACATGCAGCTCTTAAGTGTCACTCGACAACCAGAAGCAGATGGTGATTAATTACGAGTTATGTACAGTTACTATTTTTAGAAGTGACGACACAGTAAGAGTTTTCGTTTTGTTCATCGTCTCAACAAATTTATTCATCAGTGAAGGAAGTGGTGAGTGCCGGAGGCAGGGGGGTGGGGGTGGGAGAGAGAGAGACTCAGAAGGTCGGTAACGAAAGTAAAGATTAGTAGTTTCTTTTTTAAAAATAAATTATGATATTACAATGTCCGTGGACATTTGAGTAATGTGCCGATTAACAGTTGACTCAGTCCTGTAGGGTTAAATACTTTGGCGATTGACAGTTGAGTTAGACCTCTGTCGAGTATACAGGTCTGTAGGGTTAAATACTGTAGCAACTGACAGTTGAGTTAGGCCGGGGGGGGGGGGGGCAGTGTGCCAATTGGCAGGTGATTCAAATTAAATATTGTATAGGGTTAAATATTGTGTTATTTCAAGTTGATTTTACGTCAATATATTGAATTTTGGAAAATTTGTATTAAGAAAATTTCTCTGTAAGTTTGAAAATCCTAAAACTGTTCTACAAATAGTGCATATAAAAAAATAAGCTTTTATTTATTTTGTTTTTGAAAATTTATATGTTGATTCGTTTTCTTTTATACATTATTGTAATTTGGTTCGGATACAGGATTGTGTTTCAGTTAACCTGGAACTAGGGGTGAGGAGAGGGTGAATGGAATTTCTTAAAATTAATTTGTAAACGTGGCAGATGAGTGTAATATATATCAGTCACATCATCAATAATTAAAATGTCAAGCTTCCTCCATCTCACACTAAATCCGCCATGCCATCAGTTTTAAATTCGGGCTGACGGGTCGAGACAGGCGCTGGTGCATGCCACTGATGGAGATGGCGAGGTTTTTACTTGGGACACCAGACCTAGTTTTGCCCATTTTTGTGTTCTAGTAAACTGTAACAAGCAAGTTATTTAGTTAAGTACTCGGACTCTCTTTTTGATCTAGTAAACTGTAACAAGCAAGTTATTAAGTACTCGGACTGTCTTTGTGATCCAGTAAACTGTAACAAGCAAGTTATTAAGTACTCGGACTGTCTTTGTGATCCAGTAAACTGTAACAAGCAAGTTATTAAGTACTCGGACTGTCTTTTTGATCCAGTAAACTGTAACAAGCAAGTTATTAAGTACTCGGACTGTCTTTGTGATCCAGTAAACTGTAACAAGCAAGTTATTAAGTACTCGGACTGTCTTTTTGATCCAGTAAACTGTAACAAGCAAGTTATTAAGTACTCGGACTGTCTTTTTGATCCAGTAAACTGTAACAAGCAAGTTATTAAGTACTCGGACTGTCTTTGTGATCTAGTAAACTGTAACAAGCAAGTTATTAAGTACTCGGACTGTCTTTGTGATCTAGTAATCTGTAACAAGCAAGTTATTTAGTAAGTATTCGGACTGTCTTTCGGCAAGAACGAGGAGCTGTGGGGGATGGGGGGGTGGAAATTTACAGGGAGGTAACAACAACGTCTACAACAGGGAAAGAAGTTTGTGAATGACGCTGTTCCTAATCTAAGAATAAATTATTCCAACCCCAAACCTTCGTGGGATTCGTTTTCACAGCAACAGACGTTCACCCCCATCCCGACCCCCAACCTGTCGTATTTTTAAGTGCCGGTACAGAAATCAAGCCTGCTTGCTTCACGTCAGATAAGGTGCTAAGCGCGGCAAAGACGAAATAAAGCAGTCCCTCATACCCACGGGGGACGTGTGAACGGATAGGGAGAGGGTACGATGGCGCCACCTAGTGGCAATTAATGCCGTCAGCCAAGCTTCACAATACCCCGATTGAGAAAGGCGGAAGAAGAACTTGACAGATTAGAACAGTGCGAGTCATGACGTCATGAAAGGTAGCCTTGCTTTGCTGCTCACAGCTCAGCTTGACTACGTTTACATAACACGTGCTTACTGAACGCCCATACACATGATGCAGACTTGCGTCAGTTTCACTATGTTAGCTTAGGTATGGCTCACACGACGCACAAGTTTTGCTTCGAGTACTGAGATGTTGCTACGTCACTTTTGCTTACAAATTTGATATCACTGGACACGGCGTCAGTTCCGCTACGACTCGACGTCACAGTATCAGTGTGCGTGTAAAACTGCACTTGATCGAACTATATTTTCTTGGAGCGTTGCAAAGTGATGTAATAAACTGATTCACTCTCTCGTTTTTTTTTTTTTTTTTTTTTTTTTTTATAAGTTCCTATGTTTATTTATAGTTCACAGTTTTACCCGAATCTAGCAAATGGAATAATTCTTCGCGTCACATGTTGCAGAGAGGAATGTGTCACCCTCTGCTTTCGGCTCGCTTCATCCGTTTGTGACTAGATGTGACGTCTGTCCGTCACAGATATTCCGGCTTCATTTGTTCGACTGTCAAAATAAATCATATGACAGTTTATAGTAATTTTCCAGTTTACGAATATAAAAAAAAAACAACAACAAAAAAACCAAAAAAAAACTTTTTGTTATTACGTGGCATTTCCAGTCTGCAACAACATGTAGTCACGCAGTTTTGACTGAAATCTCGTCGGGTCGTTCTGCGCTATCTCCTTGCAGCTGTGTGCCGCTTTCATCAGCATAGTGGCGGTGGTAATGATGTATATCATTACTCATATTCGTAGACGTTAATGGAATACGCATTTGACTACTCGTGTGCTGTTGGCCTCATTGAGCGTGCGTGCGTGTTTGTGCGTGCGTGCGTGTTTATGTATGAGTCTCTGACTGTTTATACTTGTGTGCAAATTGTGGGCTTGTGTGCATACGTGTATATTTGTGCGTGCGTGTGTTTATGTAGTCTCCGACTGTGTGCACTTGTGCATGCGCGCGCGCGTGTTTGTATGCATACGTGTGTGTGGGTGTGCGTGCATGTATTTATTGGTTCTGTGCGCTATAAGTGCAAGTTATCACTTTATTAAATATAGGTACCAGAATGTATGTGTGTGCAAGTATGTGTTCGTGTGTAAGCCATGTATTCGTAATGTTTGTGCGTCTGTACTTGTTTTGTTTGGTCTTTTTTGTACCGTTCATGAGTAGTGTCAATGTATAAATGGTGGAGCAATAAGACAGGTTGATATTTATTCAACCGAAACTTCACCGTGCTGGGTACGATAAAAGAAGGGTGGGTGGGAGGTGAGGGGTGTTTGTAATCTCAACATCATGACAGCAAATATTATTTTGTCTGTGTGATGTTAACGTGAGAGAGAAGACAAGCAAAGCTAAGAGCTATAGTAGCAAAGAGGAAACTCGAACAGAAAATGCACCCACTTGTGATTGTGTTTGCCACATACGCTTTAGAGTTTATGGTTGTGTGTCGTAGAGACGCAGTTGATATTTTAAAAAGTAATTATGTTGTGTCATTAGGACAGTTTGTATTTTAAAAAAAGTAAGTATGTTCTGTCACAGAGAGAGAGAGACTTTGTAGACAAATAAATAAGTTGTGCCGTGGAGATGACCGTTATATAAAAATAAGTATGGTGTGTCATGTAGATACAGTTTGTATAAAAAATAAGTATGTTGTGTCGTGTAGACACAGTTTGTATAAAAAATAAAATGTATGCCGTGTCATGCAGACACAGTTTGTATAAAAGTAAGTATGGTGTGTCATGTAGACACAGTTTGTATAAAAGTAAGTATGGTGAGTCATGTAAACACAGTTTGTATAAGAGTAAGTATGGTGTGTCATGTAAACACTATTTGTATAAAAGTATGGTGAGTCATGTAGATACAGTTTGTTTAAAAATAAGTATGCCGTGTCATGGAGCATGTAATTTATGGTGTCACTTCAAAACTTCTATAGTACCATTAACACAAAATGTGCATTACAGTAAATCTGCTCCTGATACTGAGACACATTTTGTATTACACGAAATCTAGTGTGTCCTGGGGACATTTTGCATTGCATAAAGTGTTATTGTCTTTAGAGGGGAATTTGCATAGTGAATATGTGGCGTCACTGCACAGCAAAAACTATTGAAAAAAATATTTTTTATTGATCAAAATTATATGGTGTCACTTACAGAGAAGTAGAAGATGTTGTATCACAGAGTAATAGTATCAGTAGTTTACACTAATAGTATCAGTAATTTACTCTAAAAGTATCAGTAATTACACTAATAGCATCAGTAGTTTACACTTTACACTAATAGTATCAGTAGTTTACACTAATAGTATCAGTAATTACACTAATAGTATCAGTAGCTTACTCTAATAGTATAATTAACTTTAAGTTTCAGAAAGCACAGATGGGTCCTATGAGTGGACTTGGAAGCAATCTTAAATGTATCTTTGTAAATAAGCCACAAGCACACATGTTAAATATCAGTTTAGATTAAATAAATAATAGTTTTTTGTTCTATTCGTTTGAGACATTGTAAGTCTGACTTATAATGTAAGTTGGGTTTGACTCTCTGGAGGTTAAGGAAATTTGATTAGTTTCCAGATCATCTAATACTTATCCACAATTTTTTGGTCTTCAAATATATGTCAAGGTCGGTGATATTTGTAAATCCTCAAATTTTGTGGTCAGTTTCCGGTTCTATGAATTTGTTAGCGAAACGAACGAATAGAGAGAGACAGGGGGGAGAGGAGAGCATGAGTTAAAACGAGATGAGAAAGAAGGAGACAGTACAATGCTCCTTTTATGTCCCTAAAAGGAATGTTACAATGTCCCACTAAGGTTCGTGTAACTATTGTAATGCCCATTTCATTTTCTCAGAAATGCGGAAGTGATCAAATTGTCCACATCCCCTCTAAATGACGCATAATTTCAAGATACGCACAACACAAAAAACTGTCATCGCCAGATGTAGCTTATTACAAAACATACGTTTTGCACAAATGTTCAGTTGGCGATAAGAATTAACTTCAATTTACCATATCACAAACTGTCAGAAAATCGACACTGGTCAGTTAATGGATGTGTCCCTCTTGCGACTCGAAAATAGCCACGGACGGGAAAGGATGTTACAGAAAGAATAGACTCAATAGACTGAATAGAGGGTACTGGTCTCTCGCTCGACATGTTCGTGGGTTTCGATCTTCCAACCACTGGTGAAAAAAACATGCGAGAACTTTTATTTAACCGCTCCCTCGTTCGATGATGGTTTGATTAGTGTTTCACGTCTATCGAGCGAAACCATAAGGAGGTCCCGTGTTCTGTAGGGTGCCTATGTTAAAGAGCCCATGTCAGTTGAAAATCAGAAAGAGAACGCCATAGAAATTGGACACACGCACTCATGCACACATAGACACTTCACAAACATAATCAACACACACACACACACACACACACACACATACACACAGACTCCAAAAACACAGTACACACACATGTACACACAACTCAATAAACACAATGCGCATACATACAACTGGCACACACACCCCTTTCCTGACCGTGACATGTCATCTCTCAATTCCATAGTTTAAGTCTACCGTCTGCAAATTCCTTAGTTTAACTCTACAGCTGGATACTTGTATCGACTGCAAATTCGCAGAGAATGTGAAGATATTGTGTAGAAATAATTCGAAAGAAAGAAAAAAATCACAAAACTTTAGGGTCAAAAGAGAGTGCTAAGCAGAAAGATACGGGTACAGTGAGATGCAGAGCACGCTACGTCATAGAGTGGTGTGCGTGGACCACACGCGAAATCAACAAGCATGGGTCGAGTGGACGTTAGAAATGCACAACTGAATCAAGGTCGTCAACCTGTGTCCGCGAAATCAGCAAGCGTCGGATGTGGATGTTGAGCAGAGGTCCATCAATGAGTCCACTGAGTGTGAGGTGCACTCCGTCTTTGCGTTATTAACAGTATGTACAGTGTGTCTAGTCATTTAGCTCACCCATCGCGCAACTTGAAATACCAGACGACCAAGCAGTCAGCATAGGAAATGAACTCATATCCAGAAAAGGCCGCATGGCTTTGCAGTATTCGGAGACAGCCAGCAGGCTGCCAGAGATATGGAGCTGGTTTTCTTCAGTCACGGTTGGCGACGAGGCGTGTCGGCGCGCGCGGCGAATCTTTTCAGGCACACAAGACCTGGCCAAAATTACCGAGAGGGGCCTCTCACCGCGGGCTGCACGTGGCAAGAACCCGGATCTAGCGGTGTCGGTGGTAAAGCGGTCTTGAAGTCTGACTGACATTTTCGAAAACTGTCTTCCTTTCACATCCCTCCCCTACCCTCCTCCCTAAAATGTCCTATAATTCAACGTAAAGCTCAGTGTGTGTGTATGGAACCTAGGGCTCTTCTAATGAAAACGGAACAACTTATTTAAAACTGTTTTCACGCTCTATGATGACTGCAGCGAACCATTGATTACATGCTCTGTGTTGACAACAGAGAACCATTGATTACACGCTCTATGATGACAAACAAAGGAGAACTGTTGATTACATGATCTATGATGACAAAAGAACCATTGATTACACGCTCTATGGTGACAAAAGAACCATTGATTACACGCTCTATGATGACAAAAGAACCATTGATTACACGCTTTATGATGACAACAGAGAACCATTGATTACACGCTCTATGATGACAAAGGAGAACTATTGATTACATGCTCTATGATGACAAAAGAACCATTGATTACACGCTTTATGATGACAACTATGATAACTATTGATTACACACTCTTGGACGAAAAATGAGAACAGCGTTATTTAAGGCTGTGGCGAAAACAAAGAAAAGAAGTGTAAAACGCTTTATAATAAAAAAATAAATAAAAGCATATATCGAACTATTTTAGAACACTGAGGGGAAATGGGGAGCAGTTTAAGAACACGCTGACGAAGAGGAACAATTTCAAAGTTCTGTACTGAAAACAGCAAACGATTTAGAAACACTGTGACGAAACAGCGAACAAATTAACATTTAATATCATACTTAGAAAGTGTCGTTTGAACAGCATTATAGGCCCACGGGGAAAGCAGTGCACTGGGGTCCTATCTACACAACCACTCGCAGGAATAAAAATTGACAGCAAGTCACAACATATATAGATTAGCACGGGGCCCCCGGGCAACTGCCCAACGTCCTATGCGTTAAAACGGCACTGACTTATGGACACTGAATTGTCAGTAGTCCAAATGCCAAGTACATCCTTTATAAAGGTTATATGGTAGATATAATTATTTTTCAATATAAATGTTTATATGAAACAAGGAACCATTAAATTCAGTATTTATGATGAAAAACGTGATTAATTTAAGAATATTTTCTTCTGAAAACGGAAAGCAATTTAGATTTAATTATATTTTCTGATAACAACAAGAGTCAATACAGGAACATCCTCTTATGACAATGGCAAACACTTTCATTTAATAATACCTTGTGATTAAAATATATAATATTTTCTTAAGAAAATGGTAAACAATTTAATATTTCTGGGTTGACAAAAGAGATCAGTATAAGGACATTCAATTAAATTCAACTAATTTAAGAACACCCTTTTCTTATATTAATCACTAGAACAACGAAATCGCCGGAACATGGCTCCTGTGGAAAATTCCTTTAAAATATCAACTGAATCTAGACTCTAGATTGGTAGTGACAGTTTTTGCTGTTGTTTTGCTGTTGTTTTAATTATTTTTGTATCGTTGTGTTGTTATTAGTAATAATATTGTTATTATTATTGTTATTATTGCTGCTACAACTACTACTTACATTATCAGCATCATCTAAAAGATTGTTGTCATTGTTGCTGCTGTTGAGAAGCTAGTATTGCTATTATTATTGTTACTGCCGCTGCCATTGTATCAGTAGTAGAAGTAGTAGTAGTAATAGTTTAGTTGCAAGTATTGTTGTTCTTATTTTTAATGTTTCTTGCTTCTTTATCGGCAAGGGCAGTGTTCATTTAATTAATATTTAGGTTACCCTAACATCATATCAGTAGCGCATTTTCCACTTTAAAGTATTGCACTTTAATAAAGTGGCAATTAATATCCCAGAGAAATGTGCAACCACACCCCGGCTCCATTCTCCCCGCCAATACACACGTACATACTCAGATACACACACACACACACACACACACACACACACACACACACACACACATATGCCGATACTGTTTCTGAAGCAATGTTATCACTGATCCCTAATCTCTCAGCATTAATCTAACCAGACTCTAAAGAAGCCTAGGCTTTTTGTTTGTTATTTGCTGACAGCATTAATCTAACCAGACTCTAAAGAGGGCCTAGGCTTTTTGTTTGTTATTTGCTGACAGCATTATTCTAACCAATCTCTGTGTTGGCCTAGTTGTTTGTTTGTTTGTTTGCTTGCTTGCTTGTTTATTCTTTTTTCTGACTTCTCAGCATTATTCTAGCCAGTCTCTGTGTTTCACTAGCTTTTGTTTGTTTATTTTATTGGACCCTCACCATTATTCGATCCAGTGTCCGTGTAGGCATAGGTTTATGTGGGGTTTTAACTGACTTCTGTCCATAATTCTAACCAGTCTTTGTGTTAATCTAATTTGTTAGGTTTTAGCTGACTTCTCTCCATAATTTTAACCAATCTTTGTGTTAGTCTAGTTTGTTAGGTTTTAACTGACTTCTCTCAATAATTATAACCAGTCTTTGTGCTAGTCTGGTTTGTTAGGTTTTAACTGACTTCTCTCCATAATTTTAACCAGTCTTTGTGTTAGTCTAGTTTGTTAGGTTTTTACTAACCTCTCTCAATAATTCTAACCAGTCTTTATCTTAGTCTACTTTGTTACATTTTTACTAACATCTCACTATTATTCTATCAGTCACCGTGTTGACCTAGTTTTCCAGTGTTATAGAGAGTGGACATTCATTTTAGCAATATTTCCCTTTTAGCAGATAGTTTTACATTGTCTGTTGTTTGTCTAGTGTTTGTCTATTGAATAACTTTGTGGAGGACAGGATTTTTTTAAACTATCTGTAGACTTGTAAGTAGGAGCTTTATATTGTCTAATGTTTGTCTACTCTTTAACTTATGTTGAGGACAGTTTTTTTTTAAAGCGATGTTTAGATTTGTATTAGGTAGTTTTATATTGTCAAATGTTTGTATACTCATTAATCTATGTTGAGGAGTTATTTTTAGCGATGTTTAGACTTGCAGTAGGTAGCTTTATACTGTCTAATGTTTGTCTCATTAACCTTTGTTAAGGACAGTTTTCTACTTTTGTCAATCATCGTCTCTCTACTACCTACAAATACATGAATTATATTTTCGTCAAAATTATTGGACTTTACTTCCGGGACATACAGCAGCGGAACTCTCAAAGTGAACTTCGCTTAGGGTAAAAAAATAAAATAAACAAAAACATAAATAACAGCAACAAACAGAAATTGCGGATGATCCTGAAACTTTCCCTAAATCAAGGTTGTGGACTTAGTGTGTAATCCGACGGATGGGATGATAAATAAGGTCCCGTGTTAGTGCTACAGATAGCACACGCAGACGATCCGTGGACAGTTGAAAATTAAATCAGAAAGAGTAGGCCGAGAGGAAATTTCTGGCAAAATTACAATACACCAATCTTCACACAAAGGGAGCTTCACTGTCTCTATGTACAGACAATCAGCCAGCCAGCCAGCCAGATAGATAGATAGATAGATAGATAGATAGATAGATAGATAGATCCAAATTATCGGAAATGCAAAAACATTTATTTCTCACAAATAATAACCATCACACATTCTAATAAAAGATTTTTGACCACCTTACAGCACAACCCTGCAGATGCTAGTAAGTATTTCGTGTGTATGTTTGTCAGTGTGTGATAATGTGAATATTGATAGAAATTAGCTATACGTGTATTTGTGTTCAATAAAAAACAAAATTTGGAGAGAGGAAAAATAAAACAGATTAGGAACACGAGTTTGAGAAACGAGATCGGATTGTACGAAAGAACGACCTCACAGTCTGTTTCGTGTGACGCAGACCCCGCCCAGCCGCTTATTCGACGGCGATCAGTCTCACTGATACGGCCACTCGCCAAGGCAAACACGACCAAAGAGTTTGGTTCATATCTCGATCTCGTGTCTATCCACACTCACCACCCACCCACCCACACACACACACACACACACACACACACACACACACAACCACACACACACACATGCACATGACATATTCATATATATTTGTGTACATTGTATAGCTTCACCACACACACACACACACACACACACACACAAACAAACACACTCATGACAGATTCTTAAATCTATTTTTGTACATTGTATAGCTTCACCATACATAAACACATGCACATATGACATATTCATAAATCTATTTTTGTACATTGTATAACTTCAAAACACACACACACACTGACAACTTATTTCACATCTTCTGTAGGCATACATATACACATCCGCACTCACAAACATGCTCACGACTTTGGCAATCGGGGTAGGGGTGGAGGATTTGCGCATACATAAGGTTTTAAGTTAAATCATAAGAAAAACTAAGCATAGGTCTACGCATATACCACTGGGACTCAGGATACAGCGCACCTCGCTCTTTTTTTTAAAGTTTAAATTACTTGTACTTAAAATTTTAAATAACTTGCCTGTCACTGGGACAGACACGGTCTGTGACCTAGCAACACAGAAAGATGTGTTAAAGGAATTATACTGTTTAATTTTTGTTCATTTTTAATGCAATTTACAGAGATTCAGATGTAACTGTGGAAAGAGAAAAAAAAAATAAGAAGAAAACAACCAAAATTCCCGAAAGATCAGCAATCTGAAAATGAGTCGTTCAATCCTTCCGGCTCTGCTGGTGACCACATACTGACTGTTGCCTGGGAGCTGAGAGAAGAAGGGTGGGGATGGAGGCATTTGTGCGTGTGCGTGTGTGTGTGTGTGTGTGTGTGCGTGCGTGCGTGTGTGTGTGTGTGAGAGAGAAGAAGCACTAAGGCGCATTGCACTGCAACTGAATATAACACATGTAGTGCAGTTCTGTCAAAGTCCTACATATTTTGTCGGTACATGTACATGTTGGTCTATTGTGACTGTAACACATTACATATACTGTTCCGCTACAAATTTAATGTCAGTCTTTGTTAACAGATGAATTTCTTCTGTCACTCCACCATTGCTTAGAAAGTGGAGCCGGGCCTTAGGTGGTTAAAAGGGAAGGGAGAGCAACGTGTTTAGGTACTTATTATTGTCCCCTTCTCCCTCCCCCCCCCACATCCTTATTATTTTTTGTTTGTTTGTTTGTTTTTGTAGAAAAGCTCTCAAATAGAAATAAACAAGTACATTTTATAAGTTGTTTTGTTTTTTCTTAAAAGAAATTTGTGTCACATCTAAATACGAGTTAGATCTATTTCTATCTGCTGTTTATTCAGCCTGACACAAAACTGAGTCTAAATGCCGAAGTATAATGAATTTTTCAGCAGTTCTTGGCTTAATTTTGTAAAAAATTAAAATTAATAAGCCATAGTCGGTTGACAAAGAGACCATTAGTAAATGGTTTCTTGAAGCTATTCGTGGACGATTTGCTGTTTCCTGGGATTATTTCGGTCAAAAGTTTTCATAAGTTTGATAACTTGAAGTAATTGGGGACGGATAGAAAAATGAAAACTGCGAATTAATAAATTCCCAACGCAACATCACTCAGCATGGGTCCTTATAAGTACAGTACACGGAAAGTACCAAAAGCATGTCATGATCCACCTACAGGGAGAGCGGTCATAGTCATGTTCTTTAAAAATAAATAAATAATAATAAATCCCCCTAATAGCAAGCGAGTCGACTACCGCTGGAAAATCCGGTTAGCCTACACTGGTACACACGGTACACGCAGCTAGCGAGAAAGTCATCGCAAGCAAATCTTTCACCGAGTGCCTTTCACATTTCTGGGTAAAAGCGTGAGAGGACAGACTCGAACGTCAAACCCCTAAAGTCGCTTCCCTTTTCTAAGTCGCAATGTAGCATCCCAAAAGTTTCGTTGACGACGCTTACGGTTGGACCGAACCCATTTTAGCAAAGAAGGGTGGCAGAGTTACGGGTATTACTGCGCCACCCTACCGCTTGGCGTCGCTGTACTTGTGGCCAGTCAGGAAGGAAACAACATGGCTTCACCCGATACAGTAAGCGATGTGATGGCAGTTGCCACAAAAGCTGTACCCGTCCATCTACAACAGATGTCCAAGGAGGTAAGTCGATTTACTTGCAGGGTCGGGGTGGTGGCTTGCTCGAACCATGCCTATCCGGCACTCAGGCCTGTGCACACTGTGTAACGATCGCCACAGCCACTTGAGCAAGCGGATGGCAAGAGAGGGGGTGGGAACAGCTTTGCAGTCTTTGTCGTTGTGGGTTTCCTCTCTGGCTCTCAGCAGAGCGAACTCGCAGCTAATGAGATGACCGAAATACCCAGATGTGACCGAGTACGTGTAGTGCACACAGCGTTCCGCCTTCAGATCGCGTGTTTCAAGCTTTCAGCATGGACGTAACACACAAAACATGTGATGCTTTTTCGATAAAACTGTGCTGAGGTGAACCGTTATTTTGTTGCGGTTTCCACACGGGGTAGGGCTGCATGCTTGCTGCTCTTATGGCTTTCGCTTTCATTTAGTATTCAGGTCAGCCATGCGTGACGTAAGCACGAGCGTACGAACCAATGCTAATAAGAAATATGCTCCGTGTTTTATTTTTATTATTGTGTTAGTTGTTTGAAATACAGTTCTAAATAATCAGAATTCAGGTTGCTGTGGAATTCGTAAATGTTATGCCATTATTTCCGTCTCTGAGATGCCAAAAGAAAAATGTGGGTGGGTGGATGGGGCCAAGTGGCGCTATGCATGCGTGTGTATGCGCATGATGCGAGTGTGTACTGGAAGCATGGGACTGTGTGCTTCGGCCTGTCAACAGCAAACCAGCCCCTATGGCTGACTGTGACACTGATTTTGTCGCAGGGCATTTTCCGTCCTCTCGTGATTTTCAGGATCAGGCTAGAACTTGAAGAAAAATTAGCTAATACTAGTAATAGCTTATGCAGATTGCTCAAGAACCCAAAGTTTAGAAATAGAATTTAAAATTCCTATATTTAAAAAGAAACGATTTTACTCTCTTGTATCAATTAGGCTCATTAGATAATTCTCAACTTTTCTCTTACTTCACTGCTTGTCTGTATGTTAATATTTCATTTTTATCATTTAAAAAATATTTGGTATTTTACTTTATATTTTCTTAAAATTAATTCTTTGCATGCTATTTAAAAAATATATGCTATTAGTATTACTTTTATTATATAAATCAATGCATCTTGGCTCCTATTTACATTTGTCAAATGATACACTAGATTTCTGTGTAGAAATGATAAGTAATGTTAATTATATGTATAATATATAGTTTTATATTATTGATTATTCTTTTGTACTATTTGACCTAAACAATTTATATTTTAATTATAAATAATATTAAAAATATTCATCTTATTTTTAATAAATATATATTTAGTAATTTTTCTTATTAATTCTCTAGCCCCCAACCACTCTCACCCTATTTTTTTCATTATCATATTCTTAATTTAATAATAACTTTGATTTCATTAATAACTTTGAAATTAGATTATTGTGACTTTGCCATCTGAAATAATCTATACTAATTTTTCATTTATTATATTAATTTTACTTTTTCTAATAATATTAAATGTCAAGATAAATTGTAGATGTTACTTTTTTTTTAAATCTACATTAATTTTGACTTGAGATATTCTTTTTAATAACATTGGCAGCAACAAATAATATGCACACTTAGTAATAATAATATATTGTTGAGAGAAAAGCATGATATAGTTTGTGCTATCTTCAGATCAGTCAAATCAATTACATATCAAGATCAAATGAATATTTTTATTTTTTAATTTCTTATTTTATTTGCTGAGCACATTTCACTGTCATTTATATTTTTAGCAGCTACTGTAGTTGTTAAATCTTTTCCAAAAATAAAATAGACTTCTTCAGTTCTTGTTAGGTTGTGTATGTTGTATGTGTACAAGGTCTTTGTGTGTTGGTTTGTTTTTCTTCCTTTTTTCTTGTTGCCATAAAAGTTAAAAACATTTCTCTGAAAGCTGTTAAGTAATATATTCACATGCTTGAAGTTCTAACATTTTTCTCAGTCATATTGCACTGCTAGCATTATTAAATTTGCAGTGGTGTTGTAAACATGGTTTTTGTACATGATGTCAGTGTCAAGTCTACTTACTATACAATCTGATTATTTATCAGTATAAATAATGTAAATAAATTTACATATTTATTAAAAGAGTCTGACATCATTTTAAGAATAAGACATACACTGATAGAGGGCTTCAATGTATCTTACATCAAATGGCCTGTCAGACTCCTTAATTCAGTTCAACTGCATGGTCTTGAGAATAGTGTCAGTTCAACTCTTTAGTAGTTTATATCCTTGCTTAGAGCAAAATATCAGGAGTTGCCTGCCTTTTGATAAACCTTTTTAATTATTAATAATTTATCAATTAAGCAACAGTTGCAGTAGATCCTGAAATTATAGAGTAAAAGTAATTATTTTGATTAATAAATTATAATAAAGTCTGTCTAATAATTGTAATACTTAAATTGTCTGTCTTTAGGGAATTTTTAATATTAGATAAAAGTTTTAGAATTAAAAACAAAAGTACAAATGTAATGTAACTGGTTTTTAAAACTTTATACACACACACATACATATATTTATGGTATAACTTTACTTAGTGGTATTTTGATTGTCATGTTTTGGCTACATAAAGAAATTAAACCAATCCTTTTGATTCAGTTGACTAAATTTAGCAGAAATACAGTGGACCCTTTCTTTACCCCATTTTTTCGTGGAATATATCATAATATGGGCCCAATAATGCGTTGCTTTGTTTGCAGTCATGAAGTGGATTTCTTAGGATACATTGAACCTTATTTTAATATGGAATCAGTTATAAATTAATTCGATTGTAGGGGGGGGGGGGGGGGGTCCATTGTAATTTTAATGTTTTCTTTTGAATTCATGTAGGCATAAATTGTGAATTCTTCAATTTTTTTTTTTATACATTGACTTTAGCAGATATTGTGCACAGTTTACATAGGATCTGCTTCTTACTGTTCTAGTTGATCTGTGGTAATATTATTAGTATGTTACCCATGAACCACAGCTCCCATCATTGTGCTTTTGTATATGTATAGCTCTGTTACAGTAAAGGAATTGTGACATTCTGGATGGAGTGGTGTTTTTAAGATAGAGTGGAGTTATTGTCCTGTTTGGAATGGTGTTTCAATCATCTTTAGTTGTGATTTTGTTGTGATGGAGTGTAATTATCATCCTGAATCAGTGATTGGAGTAGCATTTTTCTGAATGGAGTAAGTGGTGTTTTATCTTGAATGGAATGGTGTTAAACTGAATGGAGTTAAATTTTTTATTATTATTATGGGATGGGTTTTAATTTATTGTGGATGGAGTGATGTTTTGTCCTGATTAGGATTGTGTTCAAATTCTTATTTAAAATTTGGAGTGGTGTATGTTTGTTTCTGAATATTCTGTATGTGGGTTGTTGACTGTTTTGTTTGTTGTTATGTTTTTTTTTTATCCTGTTAAATTGGTGATGGCTTAATATCATTGTAAATGCTTTACTGCCTAAGATGGATGGAGACTTGCTGCTCTTTTAGAACCTCTTGAGTTCTCTGCATTGCCTTGAGAGTTCTTAATTTCTCTTTTTCTGCTACTCAGTAAAAGCAAAAACAAAAGACGATCCGGGACTTTGGAAGCATTTGCCATGTGAATGAGCCGAGAACATCATGGGTACAGCTTCACATCACATCGGTCTTGCCTTCCACCATCCGATTCTTATGCCACCAAAAAATAAACTTCGGCTTTGGAGGAAAAACATTTGTCTTTAGGGAGACTTTGTTTTATGTTATCAACCTTGCCATAGTTATTGTAGATTAATAATGTTTATTATTTGGATCCTGAATATGAGATTCCTCTCTAGAATCTAAAGACTATTGGTTCCACAATCTGTGCTTCCAGAAAGTTAATTGTGTGAAATTATATTATTGTTTCCCTCTTTTCATGTACCACTTCTTGTGATTATATCTGCCAGTTATCTGTGATAAAACTGAATTGCTTCATTCATCACTGATGTTTCTTATGGGCAGATCACTTATTTTTATTCACTTCTCATCTTTCTTTTTTTAAATAACCAGGATATGAGAATTGTTTATTTTATTAATTTAGATGTTTCCTGGATTTGTAGTTTCCATGTTCCAGTGGGTACTACATGCAAATATGCTTTTTTTTTTTTTGAGTATAATTTCTAGTCAATAAGTGGCACTCTGCCAGTGCAATATATAATGTAACTGAGGTGGAGAAAAGAATTAATGATCGCGACATTTTAAATTTGTGACAGACATACTGCTGTAGTATGTTTAGCTAGCTCTTCAGTCTGTCTACCAAATCTAGTCATAACTATGGTGCTTTTAAAATTAAGAAGAAATTACTTCTATTTACAATTGCTGAATTTTCTAGTGTAATACTCAAGACATACCCACACAGCATTTCAACTCAGTGTATAGCTTTTCAAACGAAAGGGAGACTACTTTTCAGATTCCTTTGACAGTAGTGTGGAGCTTTCAGAATGACATAGTCATGTGATTCTTCATTGCCACTTCATTGTGTTTGTTCTAGTCTTCATTTTAATATAGTGGTACTTCATTAGTACAAATGAATTGAAATTTATTTTTAAAAAATTAGATGTATATTTTGCTTTGGGTGTTCATGACAAGAAAGCATTTGGAATGTCCTCTGGTTGTGGTATTATTGAAGAGAACATACAAGTTTCCAAGCAAAGAATTGGATTAGAAGGAAACAATAAACGAAAAAGTTTATTAAAATACATATTACTGTAAGCATTCTGTCCTCAAGTTTTAAGATACATGCTTAGCCCCACACCATAGCCATGGCAACAAAACGCAAAGGTGCAACAATGAAGGGAGCAAAAGTTCCTTGCCAGGATCTTCGGAAATATCTGTACAGTGTGGATACATACCGACAAGCCAGCATGCTACGCAAGGGACGCGAGGTCCACAAAATATATGTTGACGTGCACAAGGGTTTAAGTTTTCTTGACGACCGTTTCTCACTAACAGAGTTTGGTCGCATGGTATTGGAGAGTGGGAGCGTTCGGGCTGGGCGAGCCCGTAATGTCAGGCAGATAGTCGTGGCCAGAGAAACCCTGTACTGCAGTGGAACTAGTGGGTGTCAGCGTGGCTGTGGAGGCCATGGACAATGTCTTCCAGGTAAGACTGTGTAATGTGCTGTTGAGTCACCTATGTGTATGTTATTCACAATAGGAAAATATTTGTCAAATTAAGTCTGGCAGAAGTTGCTTCTTTTTTTTCTTATACAATGTAATTTCTTTCTTTCAAATTTTAACATCTATCCTTCTATGTTAATTAATTTAATATTTTGACATATTTAAAGCCTTTCTTGATTTCCCACACATTCCTTATAATTTTATTCATTTATTAAATATAACTGTATAAAAATAATCATTATATTATACTTTATGACCTATTTATTATTGTGGAACTAATGTGCATGCAGTATTCTGTTAGTTATTGATAATTTCACCCTTTCTTAAAGTCAGTTGTGTCTAGTGAGCATGATTTTTCTTTTATAAGTGAACAAGTTGATGGAATTTTGTATTATTAGTTAAGAAGTCAGATGTATGTATTCTTTATTGTTGTATATGGATTTTTCCTTCATTGTTTCCGTGAGGCGGGGGGGGGGGGGGATTTTTTTTTAACCCAAATAAAGCACTCTTTATTGCATTAATTGGTACTCTTACAGGAATATTTCTTTATTTTAGCAATCATTTTATATTAGCAGCAAAACAGAGTTTGGGTCATTCATTTTTAAAGAGTTTGACAGTCTAGCACACTTCTGAAAAAAGCTTTCTTTTATTCATGAAAAAAAAACAACAAATATTCTATTAAAATTTTTCTAAAAATAGTTACCGATTAACTAAGGAAAACAAATACATTATTTAAAATGGCCTTTTCTATTACATTTTATAAATAATTGGCCAGGGATGGGTTTGGTTTTTTTTAATTAATACTTAACAGATTTAAATTCTTAAAGGGTTACTTTTAAAAAAAAGCAACTATACATTTACCTTTAAAGGCTATCTTTTTGTTTATATAAAAATAAAATATAATAATAAAGTGATCTTGAATGCAGTGATCCTAAACACTTTTTGACCAGAGCTGTTTGATTTTGTTTGCAGACTGTGATAAAGCAAAAGTTCGAGGCCACAAGTGCAGTTTTCGTGTGAAACTGACTATGAGATTAGGGTTTGTCGATCACTGGTTTGTAGAAATACTCGGTAGTCACAATGCATTCAAAGAAGAAGCCAGTTCTCCTGCGTCTAGTACAAACTCAGACCCCAAGCAGATGGAAGCAGCTGATTATACAGTAGCAACTCTTGACAGTGCCAGTCCCCTGGTGCCTGACGAGTTACAACACCGAGACTCTCCTGCTCCAGAAGTAGCAACATTGCTTCGACAGAATGGTGCCAGTACTGCTGCAACAGCCCTCTGTGACCCATTTCGTGGTTCTCCCCCTGTACTCTACCTCGCTTCGCATTTGAACATTCCTGTCTTTCCTGAACCTTTCTCCATTAGTTCCCACCATATCCGTCGGCACCAGCATCAGGTGGAATCTGCTGGCACTACCGAAAACACTGCCATTGGCAGGTCCCAGCCACAGACATCATCTTTAGATCTGCGCATAAAGCCTGACCCAGAGGTTGGTGCCTCAAAATCTGCCTCTGACATTCAGGACACTGATTCCCCCATGGAACTTACTGCCAAGGTCTCTTCACCAAACACCATTGCAAAAAACGGTCATGTTGCAACATACCACACTAGTCCATCATCTTGGCCAGAGAGGACTGAGCTTTTGAAATCTTACATCAATAGCAAAAAATGTCATTCTAATGGAAATATTGAAGCACAAAATAGTGATGTCAGTGAAGAAAAGGACAAAGAATTTGATTTAATCACTCACTCATCTTCTGCTGCCAAGAAATATTGGACATACCAGTTTTCTGCCGCTCCCTCTGAGCAGTTGAGTCCCAATGATAATGAAAATAATGCAGACAAGACCATGATTGATGACGATGATGATGATGGCATGGAAAACAACCTTGTTATTGATGATGGAATATCAGGCCAACATGGAGAGGATAACGGGGAGGATGGGGAAGATGACAAGGTACTGATTTCTGCTGGTGGTGGGCATATCTTGGAATGGATTATCCCACCCTTTATCCGGTTTCCTCCCTTGATGCCTGCATTTGGTAACACCGCATGTGCATGCTGCATTGCATTGCGTGTATGGTCGTTGTCTTGCGCCCACCTATTTACGCATGCTTTGGATGTTGGTGGGTAGTCAGGAGGGATATGGAGGGGGATACAAAAATTTGGGATTACCTTGAACCTGATTCATATTTGATTGGAATCATTTTTTTCAATTAATTTTATAATTTCTTTATTTTTTTGACATTTTCTTTATTTTTCTTAACAAAAAGTCATTTTCAGAGCTGTAGTTTTAGTTCTGTTTATACAGTTTTGAAGGTTGTTAATTTTGTTTGCTTGCCTTTTGGGGGCTTTTGTTCCCACCCCATTATTTTTTCTTCTTCTAATTATTTTTCATTTCTACAAATATGTAGACACGAAATATATCTTGTGGGAATCATTGAAACAGTTTACTTTTGCCCCCTTTTAAAAGGAAAAGTTATACATACCCCAGTAGGATGATTTAATGGCTTTGGGAAATTCTTATTTATTATGCTTGTGGTTATTGGGTGCATTAACTCATGGGCATGGCATACATTACACATATTTAATGTGCACATTTTAACCAGCTCATTATTAATATTAGTTATATATATATATATATATATATCAAAATTAATAATAATATGCTAAGAGAGGGAGGGCATAAATGTTTGCAAAGAAGTTCCTTGACAGCTGATTTGGATTTAGAGTGATTCCATTCACAATTAGCAAGTTTGTGGTTTTTAAAATTTATCTAAATGAACAATATTACTTAAGTAACATAAGTAAAATTGACCACTGATACTAGTGCTTGCAGGATTAAAGCTAATATTATAATATATAAAATATCAGTGTTGCACATCATTATAGAAGTATATTTTATATTGAGATTTTATAATTCTTCTTACTTTATTCTATATATGACTATATTCTTTTTTTTTTTTTTTTAATGAACTTTTTTTTTTCTTTTTGGGGGGTTTTTGTTTTTTTGTACAGAAGATAAAAATAGTAATTACCATAATTAGTTGAAGCTCTATGGATTTATTTCCTCAGAGTCAGACTGTAAAAGGACATTTAACAAGATTTCCTTTGCTTGAATAAAAGTCACAACAAACACATAAACATATATATTGTAATATTATAAAATAAGAAAATGTGTTGACAGATTTTAATTTTGTAGCAGGGGGTGTTTTAGTCCTGACTTTTAGTACTTTGTTGGTGGGTAAGGATCTTATACTTCTTTGAAACCAACTCTGCTTGTACTTCATTAGTAACTGCATGTTTGTTTGGTACATAATACTGGTATGTTGTTAGGTACATAATACTGGTATGTGTTTGTACTTGTTTTGTTCTGTTCTTGTTTGTAAAGAACGTCCATTGTGAGCTTTGTTTGACCTAAGCGGTACCAATCTCTAGGTAGAAGGAACACAGGTTCAAATCATTTATCTCACTGGCAGGCTGGTTAGCTTTGCAGAATCACATCCTATCATGTATATGAAATTAGTATATAACTAATTGCTTATCATGAAAGATGCCATAGAAACGTGGGGTGGGGGGGTACAACACAAACAAAAAATAACACCCAAAGGTCCCATCACTGACATGTCCATTTTTGATCACATGGTTTACAATAAAATTATGTAGAGATTCCAGAAAATAATTCTCTTGATTGGTAATATATTGTTAATTTATGTACATTATTTCATCATTGAATTCCAAAATTATTCTTTAATACTTTTGTATAGCCACTTGGCCAATATTGCTTTTGATAATTGGCTTTCTTTGGTAGATAATAAAGAAGATTTTTTTTATTTGTAATGAACATGCTAAAGAATAAATTGTCACCATGTACACTTTATACAGGGTTGTTGGAAATTTAACTGGATATGATGCTCTGTAAGTGTAACACACATTATACAATCATTACTGAATGTTTGGTATGCATTTATATTAATTGCATAGCTTAAACATTTCACTACAATCTGGAAACAAATACCCACTTTACAACTATTACTGAATATTTGGTATGCAATTTATATTATTTGCATAGTTTAATCATTTCATTACAAACTGGAAACATTTACCCATTAAACTTAAAGCTTGTTGTTTATATCAAGACACAGTCATTGGAGGTATATAATAGTTAAATTAATACTACCCATGGACATGATAATGTACATGTTCAACTTGTGCTAATTCAACTACATGCACTCAGCCAAAAGTGAAAGAGAGAGAAAGAAAAAACTTTAGGTTTAAATTATTCTGTCCACCGTTTCTCTCTACAAGTATATACCCTGGGGTGAGCATGAAATGGGAGATATGATCTACTGTTCCCTCAAGCCTCGCCTCTAGTATAGGCCTTTCACCCTGCTGTTGTGTGATTTTAGTAGTTTCAGGAGTAATTTGGACTATATGTGATTTTCACTTTAAGAATCAAACTCACATACACACCCAAGTAAGATGTGTTATCACCATGCTTTCAGATTTATATTTCAATAATTCCAGTTACTCTTTCCTAGTTGACACAGTACTGGATATCACTATATCAGACTTGTAATTTAGTAATTGCTGTTTTTCTTTGCTAGACAGCACACATGGCTGATAATAATCACAGATATGCAAAGGATACATTTTATTTACCAAAGCCTGACAGAAGTTATCTTTTTTTTATTGGTAGGGATGTAGTAAATTCAATTTGATAGGATTGGTTGTGTTGCAGTTTTGATTGTGTGTGAGTACCTTACACATGGTTTAGCTGTGTGCTGGCACCCTCCACCCAGAACATTCCAGTGTATGCATGTTCATTACAGCTGTGCCTAGAACATAAGTGTGTATGTTTCAGTGTTCATTGCTGTGACTTCTTACACACACAAACCAGATTGAATCCCCTTGTTATTGTGTTTCCCTGACTAATTTGCCATGCATAGAATTTTATAGAAAATTTTAGTCTTGTATTCACTGAGTAAATGCACGTTTACTAATTTTCCAAACATTTGATAAACTACTGCACTTGAATTTTATTTCACTTTATTCGGGAATAAAGTAGAATCATATGTTTCAGAGACAATAAAATCCATAAAACTATACCTTTTTGTGTGTATGTGTATAGTAATGCAGTGTGTGTGTAAATTGTAATGGAAATTATAATATCTGTTCAGTCACATACATAGATTTGCCATTATGGAAATTGATCAAAGATTGTGAAAATAATATTTTTTAATACTTAAAACTGTTGTCTTTTTTCCCCATGTGTTCTCTTTTTCTTCATTCACTGCATGTTGAGATTAGTTGGCCTGTGAGTATTATTGAATGAGTATTATATGTTTGTCAAACGCTACACCTTGGCAGTTTTTATAATTACATGAAGTTGCTAATAAGAGCAGCTCATATGAATCTCAAAGTAATTGAGGTTCATCTTGTCTCTTGGTTATATATTATGATTCACAGAGTTTTATTGCCCTGCTAATTAAATATTTTGTTTATTTGCTCATCATCTTTGGGTTTCTTACTGTTTAAATTTTGCTATCTGATTACTATAAAAAAAAAACCTACGATTAATTACAATATAATAATTAATATATGCTGGTTGTCTATTTAGTGTCTGTCCATCTATGTAAATAGTAACTTTAGTAATAATAAATAATATTTCTATGGATTTGTTTCAGTTTATGTTCTAAATGTTTTCAATCATTGACACAGGTTGACAAACCCAAGGTTGGGAGAGGGTGTAATGATTGAAAACTAGTGATTAGGGTGGAGGTTTGAACTCCCAACCTCCTGCAAATGAGACTTGCATTTAGACTTCGTAGCCCTCTCATTCTCCAAAATATTTGCTTATTTAACAGCCTTTATTTTTGCATAACATTCTTATTAAGCTGTATACCAACTCAGATTTTCATAATTTAGACCATTGTTTCTTAGAAATACCATTTTTAAAGATAAATTTGAATTGGGTTTTATAATTTTGTACTACTACTAGTGAATATGTGTATTGTTGTTTTTTTTTATCTAGGTATATGTATTCACAAGATGCCTGTGAATAATTAAGTAATTTGTTTCTTTGTAATAATAAGTAATTTGTTTCTTTTCTTGTAAATATATAAGTTATGGTAATAGTAATTTTCTTTTTATGGTGATCTGAATTTCACAGATTAAGATTTTGATGTTATTGTTAATGAAATAATAGATTATGTTCTTTTTGTTAGTATATGTGCATTACAGAACTAAAATAAATATGGGAGCTCTGTATTTTACGTGTTCAATTGTGAATGGTTCATTTTATATATGTTAATTTTTTTAAAGAAAGGGTGTGCTTTCTCGGTAATAAAATCAGTTCTACATATCTACTGTTAACATCAAAATATTAAAACCCATTTATGCGTTGTACCTATTTATTTTATGTAAGCTCTTGTTTCGTAACTGCCTGTTATAAAATTAAACCATAGGTTGGCATGCCATTTGGTTTTGTTCACTGTAAACATGGCATTTTTATTATGCAGATTGCATGGCATGGTTTGAGTTTATTTTGTACTAACACTAACAGGGTCACTGCAGTGGTGCATATGATTATACATTTGTAACTTGGGTTTCTTCTCAAAGCTCTCTATACATGGTCTCCAATTTATTAAGATGGGGAACCTACAGAATATTCTTTATAAATACGGAAAAATATGATGTCAACTATATGCACAGAGTCCCAATTGAATCAGAAGGCGAAATCCAAAGTAATAATAACATGGTACATTTAACTAGAAAGTAAAGGCTAAAACTACATTTCATTGTTAAATATTGCAATTCTAATGCTAAAGAAGACCCCTCTCTTCTGTGGCAGCTGAAGATAGAATGTGAAATAATGTTTCAAGTTCTGAATCATGACCTACTAGAAATATTACTTGTGTATGTTGCACCAGCCAGATAATGTAGTTGACATTGAGATTGAGGGAAAGAAAAGCTTGATAAGACTTATCATGAATGATTTGATTAAAGTAGTATACTGAACTAAAGTGAACATGCTGTAACTTAGTTTATATTTTACTACTTTCATTGTGCAGCCCTTGAAAATCCCATTAGAATTGTCCTTGTAAGCCTCACATCTCTGATGGTTTAATGGCTCCTCTCTTTGTCCTGGTGCCTTTAATTCCAGCATTTATAAAAGAAAAATAAGTCCCATCATTGCTGCTTTGGTCATCATTAATACTAATAGGTGCTTCAAACTAGTCAGGGCTAAATTGTGGTTTTATATTCAGCTTTAAACAGAAAAGACAACAGTTAACAAAGCAGTGTTTCCAGATGTTTTTCTTTTTTTAATTGAAAATGTAATTAGCTAATCTTTTTTTTTTTTATTTAAGGAAAGTGTTCCTGAGAAATGTATATTCTTGTTATTCTGCTCTACAGCAACTGTTCCTAGTTCCTAGTTAGAATTGCCTCCTCTTACTTGCTGTACTTCAGTACATCTGTGTTAATAGTCAGTGCCAGGTACCAGTCTGTACTGTCTTTTTATGTCGAAGGCGTACTGACTGTTATATGAGGCTTTAGGGAACTAGATCAGTGTCGCCTTTAAGGCCCACTAGTTTATCTGCATGTGTTACTGACATGCTTGCAATGGGGTGGCAGGTGTCATTTTTATAAGGGTGTGTCTGGTCCTCTTTCTAAAGCATTTTGTGCAAATTGTAATGGACCTAACATAATCCATGATAAGAGTAATGCCAGAACTGGATGCACATTGGTTTTCTTGTGATTATAGGAAGAGTTGCATGTGCTACTATCAGTGTTTGTGCATGTCATGTATGCAGTAGCCAAACACCTGTTTGCTGCCTGGTGGTCCCATGTGTTTGTGCGTAATACTTGTTGTGGATACAACAGATGTACCAGCAACTCTTGGATTGGCATGGCATGCACCTCCATATTCCTTTGCATGCCGTCTTAGTTTCCATTGTGTTTTAAATGAGAGGAGGTGAAGGGGTGTGGGGTGTTAGAAACATTGCAGTTAGATACATTAATTTTTCTCTGGGAGGGCCATTTTTAATTTATCACCCCACCCCACCCCATATGCAATGATATTTTGAAGCTTCTTAATTTTAAGAATCACCACTTCCAATATGCATAAAGTAAGAGAGATCATGAGTTAAGGCAAGAAAAAATAAGCCTAAAATTATAAGTATAGTAATTAGTATAAAGTTGCACTATGTTCTAGGTACTAGAGAGTTTCTCAGGATTCTCATTATTAATATAGTTTCAGACGTGTAACTTGGAATGATAATACAGAATTAAATTGTTCAGTGTTTTTCAAAGTTATTTCTTATTCATTGTGACTGCCATTAATTATAATATCTATTCTATTAATTTTAGATAAATCAATGACACTGAAGGGAATATTATTTTTAAAATAAAAGCTTACAATTGGTTTATTTGGGAAGGTTTTCTACCATCTAAGGGTATGTTACACATACATACTTGCTCCTTATAAGTATTTGTTTTGGTGACACTAATACAACTGTATGATTTAGAAAGAAAAATCTTAGTACAATAATTACTAAGATTTGTTAACATCAAAATGTCTGACAGTTAGGTAAATCTTGTGAGAGCTAATATAGATCAGAAAGGCAGATCTAAATCATTATGTCAGAAGGTGGGATCCTGATCCAGAATTAGGTCAGAAAAGCAGATCCTGATCTAGGTCAGAAAGACAGGATTTTGAATGTAATATAGTCAGAAAAGCTCAGTATATGGTGTATGTATATATATTAAGAACTGTGTAGACCTATTTGTACCAATTATAAAGAAAATATTTGTTGTGAAATTGTAACTTATAGCCAGTTCAGGTCTGTGAAATCTAATGTACTTTCATTGTTAGAGAGATTTCTTTTTTTTAAATGAGTTTTCCATTCTTATTTCATTATTGACTAGGACTTTGCTTCTTTACACTTTTAAAAAATTAATATTTGTTATATGTTATTAAAATGCACGTAATTATGTGCTGAAGCTCTGTTTAAAAAGGGTAAACATTTTGTCTCTTTAGGACTTGATCTCGCGTGTTCAGCAGCTGGAAGCCCATGTGACACAACTCCGAAGTATTGTGTTGAAGGGTGACAAGGAGAAAGCTGCTCACAAAGAGAAGGGGCAAAGGCATTTTGATTTTAACAAGTAAGTGAGTAATGTAGGCTCAAGTGAAGTCTCAAAGTCAGATTAATATTTTGTAAAAAGAAATACATATTTACAGGCTTTGTCAACAGTTAGGGAAAGTCCATAGTTGTGTGAAGCTAGTGGTTTACCTGATTGGAGTCATAACCACCAACATGTGAACCAAAGTTATAAAACATTACTGCAAAGGACTCTCAGATAAACCTTTTTGAAAATTTATCATTGAATGATAAACATAATAAATCCTTTCAGTACCACAGATGTACAAAAATGCAGCCACAAGGAATGATACATAACGCCACTGAAGAGTAATTCAACAAGGGGCCCTTATCTGCCCAAACATGCTGAATACTATCTGTGATGCCTATGCCACCTAATTAATGGTTATGATTATTATTAATCAATTAATCATCCATAACTAATTACAAATGATGAGAATCTCAATTTATGTTATTAATAATTCTCCAGTAGACACTACTCATCTCTCTCGCTTGACGGATAAATGTTTTCTTTCCCGCCACATTAAAGACAAACATTTATCATCACAATATTTCCTTAGGTGGAAAACTTCTTACTAAAGGAGTAGACAAATCCATCTTTAATCTATATTTAGCGAGCCCCCATCCACCCACTTTCTTCTCCAATGTAAGGTTATCTATATGTGCAAGGTCAGTAATTTTATTAAATCAGCAATCAAATTTATAAAAAACAAATACATTGAAAAAGATTACTTGACATCAGTATTTTCACAAAACCACTTAATAATTTTAATTTCTATACAATCTTATATCCTAAAGTAATTCAACAATTTAGTGTCAATACAAATCACAGGATAGTTCTTATCAGAGAACAGAAGTAGAGTTATTTGAGGTAAGCTATAATAGTTTGTACATAACCTGATTTAGGCTTTTCTCAGCAGGCTTTTGCATGCTTTTTGTAACAAAGCCACAAGTTTATTGTTGTTATTGCTGACAATTCCACATGATTCCCTCCTCAAATTGTAGAGCACTGATTCACTGCTATTCTCTCGAGGCTAATCTGACACTCTGCCATAATAGCTCCCTCAAGCAGATCAACAATTGTAGCAATTTCCAGTAACTTCCTTGTAGCAGAAATTGCTCTGTGTAGTCAGCATACCTTGCCACCATACATCAACGGAGTGTAGTGTATTCCTTAAACTTACACACTGCAGTAGACACTTCCCATGTCTAAAATGGTCATAGTAGTTTATAATCAGTAAAACAGGAGATTCACATAAACAAGGAAAGGCTGCTTTTTTCTGTAAAAATATAATCAGAGAACAAAGTCTAAGTTTCCAGTTTATTCCTTTTTTTCAACTATATTCTTTCTTAATTTCAAGACTCAACGGCAACAGTATTTATTAGCCTGATACAACCCTACAGCCTAATAAATACTGCATGATAGTTTTATGAGTGGGTTCTCTAGAAACAATGTCAAGTGTTCGGTATACCACATATAAGCATTATAGTTCACAATTTGTAGAAATAATAATCTACTCACATAATACATAGCAGGATGAACGTATGAACTTACATCAGGAGATTCCACAACACCAGTATATGCTGACTTACCCTAGAACTGAACTCTTCCAAAGACCTTGGTGCGGAAGTTCAAACAGTGAATCCGCATTCAATGACAAAAACTGTCTTTTGATGCTCTGTGGGCAAAGAGTACCTGTGCATTTGTACTCACATCCGCTGTTGGTCAGATTATCATTCCAAGAAAGAATTTTGGTGTTAAAGTGTTTCACACATTGAGTGGCTAACTGATTTCACTTTAAAAAATTAATCAAAAATAATTTTTAAAAATTTACTTACAGGAATCCAGGGTTATTTGGTTTTTACTTACAGGCAAATCCAGGGTTCAAAGGATTAATTCCTAGTTGAAAGGAAGAGATAAATAGAAAATGGGGAGGATGGGGGGGCCACATAAAAGTTGAAGATAACTTGTTGACTTTAGATCAAAAAGAAAAGGATTTAATGAGGATATAAAGGAATTGCTAACATCAGCAAACTGGCTGTTTTATGCTGACCAGAAGAGCAACTTCTTTTAATTTCTCAGTCAAATGGTGTCAGACAAAAGAAATGGAAAAGTCAGTTCATGCATTGGTCAGAAAAAAAACAACAGAAACAGGTATGAGGTACTATTTCACTTTGAAATTGTTCATATTTATTGTTTAAAATGTATTTAGTATTTTCATTCAATCTGCCAACAATTTCAAATTAATAGTATACACCCTGAGTCAAATTGAAATTGTTATTTTAATAATAACTTTTAATATTCTGCAATAAGTTATAATTACTCAGAGTCTTCATAGAAATTTTGTTATGATATTTTTACTCATTATTAATATTGGACAGTTGCAGCTTGATCTATCAGAAGCAAAACTGAGTTACAACCTTCGCGTGTGCTAATTTGACTTTATTACTTCTCATAAATTAGTTTCACAGATTCGTCAAAGTACTACTTGCTTGCTTTATTTGAAGATTTTCTATAATTTCGATTTGAGTTGTAACAAGCAAAACTGTTTTACAAACTATTACACTTTATGCTAGTTTGACTTATTATATCTATATATATATTTTGTTTTATTGTATCTCACATAGCACATCTCACATATCAAAGCACTATTTCTCTCTGCCTAATGCTGAGGTTTCTGTTTACATCTGGTAATTTATTAATAAAGCCAGTTAATCTTCTGCAGTTAGCTGTCTGCTGCCAAGAAATTTATTGACTTTATAATGTCTCTACAGGTTTAGTGATGGTTGAAATTTGAGTTGTAGGAATCATAACTGTTATATCTTTCATACCTGATAGTTATTTGACCTTCCAGTGTGTATTTTATAACTTTGTGAAAAGTACTCCATTTACCAGTAATTAGGGATTATGTGTTTGCTTTGTTTACTGTTATTTGAACTTAGCACATTTTTGTGACATTATTGAGTAACTATATTGTTATATTTAATTTTGCCTGAGGTTGGCACTAATTTTATTTTTATAATTAATACATTAGTAGCAGAAAATATAAACATTAGTCTTAAAATTATGATATGGGATTATGCATCCTACTCAAATAATTTTTGTTTTTGTCAGATACTTTGAAAATGGAAAAATTAGTCCTTGCAAACTCCTTGAATTTTGTTACAAAAAGTCCACATGGACCCTGCTTGAATCATAATTTTCTGTTGGTCTAGCTGAGTCTTTTATTTTTCTGTTGCCTATTTTTCTTTTCTGTTGATAATAAACAAAGTGCAGTATGATTACTTAGTAATTGTGTTAAATTGAATGCTGTTTTGCTACTAGTACTTTTTATTCAAATACATCACTTAAACTTACTGTATTGACAAAGTTTTTATTTTATATTTTACTTTTTAGGTACAACACTCGTCATGTGGCCCTGAAGGTGGCGTACTTGGGGTGGGATTACCAGGGGTTTGTTGTTCAAGAAGAGACTGAACGCACTATTGAGGCCGTGCTGTTTGATGCCTTGCTCAAAACTCGCCTTATTGAGTCAAGGTCAGACAAGTGTTCCATTGCTTGTTTATCAGTATTATTTGGTATCATATTAGAGGCTTGGGTGTTTAATTCAAGTAATTCAGACAGCATTTTTTTATTCAGGTTTTTTTACTCTCTACTGAAGGTATCTATTTTCATTCCAATTTGCACGATTAAAACAGAGCTCTTTAACACAAGCCATTTTGTTGAGTCATTTAAGCACTCTATTAGCCAGTGCTTCTTGGTTGCCGAAGTCTTGCTTGATTGAGGCACTCCATTAGGCAGTGCCCCTTGGTTGCTGAAGTCATGCTTGATTCACTCCATTAGGCAGTACTTCTTGGTTGCTAAAGGCATGCTTAATTGAGTTCAGGTAAATTAATTGCTCCATTCATGTAAGCTTCTTGAGCACCCTACTGATGCTATACTATTTTGAGTCCAGATTTAGCATGTAAATCTAGAAATCTTGTTACATTTTAAATCCACTTTCTTTTTCATGGTCTTATATTTACGTAAAAGTTGTTTATATGGTCATCCTACCACCATTTTTTTTTTAAATAACAGTCACAATACTATAATATAAATATTTATAGAGTATGACTGATTATGGGTATGTGGCCATATATTTCAATCATTTTCATTCATCATATTGCATTCTTTGTCTTACCTGTTTAACAGCCATTTATGCTAGATAGTAAGACAGACATTTTCATTATTTCTTTCTGCATTCTTGGTACAGTAAACTTTCCATTTGCCTGGTATCGATTGGACTGAACTATACTGAGACTTGCATATGCCAGATCATTGGCTAGTTCTCAAATTGATATAATGAGACACCCTGAAACATTTTGATATGCTAGATCATTGGCTAATAATCAAATGAAAAGTCCCATGGTGTCTTAGGATATTAATATGAGTACTAGCCAATGATCTGGCATATCCAAACATTTCAAGATGTTCTAGAATATCAATGTAAGTGCTTTTGGATGTGCCAGATCATTGGCTAGAACTCACATTGATATCCTGAAACCTTTGGATATGCCAGATCATTGGCTAGAACTCACATTGATATCCTATGTTACCCTGAGACCTTTCACTTCATCTTTGAATGCTATACAGTTGTTTTTTTAAAAAATAAAATATGTAAAGTGTATGATTTAAGTACCTTACATTATATAAATGCAGACAAAGTGCAATAACATAAGAAGTTAGTAATCAGCAGCATAGAAAATAGTGAACTAGATTATGTATAGAGAGTTTGTTTTAGTGAACTGGATTATGGTGTAGAGAGTAGTGTTTTAATGAACAGGCTTATGATATAAAGAGTAATGTTTTAGTGAACTGATTGTTGTATAGAGGGTAGTGTTTTAGTGAACTGGATTATGTTGTAAAAAGTAGTGTTTTAGTGAACTGGATTGTGGTGTAGAGGGTCATGTTTTAGTGAACTGGATTATGGTATAGAGAGTTCTGTTTTAGTGAAGTGGATTATGATGTAAGGAGTAGTGTTTTAGTGAAGTGGATTATAATATAGTGTTTTGGTGAACTGTTGAACTGGATTGTTGTATAGAGAGTAGTGTTTTAGTGAACTGGATTATGGTGTGTAATGTTTTAGTGAACTGGATTATGGTGTAGAGAGTAGTGTTTTAGTGAACAAGATTATGGTATAGAGAGTAGTGTTTTAGATTTGTGCTGCTGAACCAATGAGGATTTGCCTCAAACATACAGCTAATGAGCAAGCTACATATAAGTAGATTCACACTTAGTTGACTCATACTGTTATCTTACAATTAAGTTGACTCACACTATTGTCTCACAGTATGCCAACTCACACTATTGTCTCACAGTATATCAACTCATACTTAAGTTGACTCACACCATGCCACCTCATACTGCTTTCTCACACTTAAGTTGACTCGCACTTTAGTGACTCATACTGTTGTCTCACACTTAAATTGACTCATACTGTCAGTAATGAGTGAGCATGAGATGTTGATGCTGAACTGCCTTATACCAGTAGATTCTGGACTATTTTCATTTATGGGACTATTCAAGTCGGTTGTTAGACCATCTGGATTGCCAGTTCATCAAAAGGCAAATTATTATCAGAAGTGTACTTGTGCCTTAATTATTTGTGGCTTGCTGTTATAATTGTTTATAAGACTTAATTACAAGTTGCATGAAATTAAAGTTAATTAATTAGTATAAATTAAATGTCTGATAATTACTATACCTTTATTACAGTTAATTAGTTTCTTTAAATTTTTTTCTCACCTCAGAGAGACTGCAAATTATCACAGGTGTGGAAGAACAGATAAAGGTGTCAGTGCATTTGGTCAGGTGAGAAAACTTTGTGTTTGACACACCTAACATCATATTGTAATTCACATACTTTTACTTTTGGGTACATGTATGTGTGTGTGTTATTTAAATAATGTTTTAGCCACATTAACTTGTATTAATTTGACTCTGTCAACCTTAAAAAACTTGGATGTTAAACAGATACACCAAACTGTTACTTTGATATTGTTTTCACTTTTCTCTTAATGTGCAACTTCTAGTTTATTCAGGTTAGCATAAAAATGAATAGAGGTGGGTTTTAGAATAATACACCCTGTAGAGTTGTATGCTGTTTTGGGGAGATTATTGTGTGTGTTTAGGGGAGATCAAAGGACTGCAAAAATCTTCTCTTAAAACAGTTTTTAGAAACTTTGCACTAGACATATATTTCTTACTTAAATTGTTTTAGGTGATATCACTAGACCTCCGAACTAATCTTCTTAAAGGTCCAGGGGTCAAGGTCAAGGATGGAGGAACAGCACATCTACGTCATGGTGAGTTAAGCTTAGTGACAGGTTTTTGCCTTGTTCTAGATAAAGAATATTACAGCAGTTTATAATAGCAAAAATTATAGCTTGCTCTTGTCAAACTGTTATTTTTTTATTGTTTTGGTTTCTTTAGTATCTTTCAGACTTTTTTCCTTTTTTACAAATTGTTCAAGTGTAGTTACAGTCAAATGTATTTTTTTTTAAATTACATTCTTATCTCTAGTATAAAATATTGACAGCCCCATTTTAGCAAAGTAAAACTGGTATTATCAACACAGTCACACACACACACTTATAATAAATAGCATATAGTATAGCAGGATCATTGGATAACACTCATGCGTGTTTCACACCCCTTGATCATGAACAAAGATAATTTCTTTATTTATGTCATTGGACCCAGCATTACTGCCTATCCCCCATAGTATAGGATGGTGGCTATCAAGCAGCAGCAAACGTACCCATTGCACAGCCTATGTAAAAGGCCTTTTCTCTTGACTAACTAGTAAATACCAAACAGCAGCAAACGTACCCATTGCACAGCCTATGTAAAAGGCCTTTTCTCTGACTAACTAGTAAATACCAAACAGCAGCAAACATACCCACTACACAGCCTGTGATAAGAGGCCTTTTCTCTGGCCTCCACAACAGAACAACAGGAAGTCTTGACACTAGTTTTCACAGCATGTCCATCACACACTGGGCACGGCAAGGCCACTGGAACATAGCAGTGTTTGAATACCTGCAGTGTCTGTTGTAGTATAGAGCATTGGGAAATGTTTGCATAGGGCTCACTGTTATTCAACACTGGAGGGTGCTCCTATGTCTTAGCAGCCTTTGAACTGGGACAACAGGGGGAAATCCTTTCGGGGATTTACTTTACCTTTGGAGCTGCTTTAGTTTGTTCACTAGTTTCCTTGCTTACAGCTATCTGTGTATAGTTAGGGCTAAATATATTCTTGTTGTCTTTGAGCAGTCTTAAAGGATCCATGTGTATTATTTTAGGAGTTTTGTGGGTGTTTGTTTTGTTTTCTTCATAGTTTGTTTTCCTGTTGGTTTGGTTGTAACTAATATTTTTAATGTTTTATGAATATTTTAGGAGTTTAATAGTTTATTGTTAATATATTAATTTTTATGAGACATATTTGAACTGATGAAAGAGTTCTGGGTTTGCCTTTAAACAGATTGATATATATGATTGAATGAAGAACCACTGTTCAGGAATTTGTAAAGTGTTACAACTCTGGTGTGTTTCTTGGTTGTGGTTTTTCTTGTCTTTATAATGAAATGTTTCTGTTGCTGTGAGTTAAACAGATGTTGCTATAAAGTAAAACAGTCAATATATGGAGGATTTTGTTATTGTTTGAATACGGATTAAAATGAATATTCCACACCCAATCTTTACAGCTGTACATAGCAAGAATGACTAAGCTCTTCATTGAACCACATAAGTAAGAGTGTTAAACAAATTTTCTTTCAGCTTGGATAATTCTTTTTTAATTCATTTTATTCTTGCTTGTTTACAGGTGAGACAAACACTGAGATACGATATGTTTATATCCTAAACAAGGTGCTACCACCAGAAATCCGTGTTTTGGCCTGGGCTCCTGTTGAAGCCTCGTTTAGTGCCAGGTGTGTGTATGTGATAGCATGTAGATTGCATGCAAGTGCACAGAGTATTTAAATGTATTAAACCTTTAATTGTCCAGTTGGAGAAGACTTTGAATTGCTTTCTGTTGTTATATTATTTGATCTGTTTTCCATGTCCATTCAGAGAAAAGTTCAATGCTTTACTTTTGCTTACCTTTTCTTTTACCTTTTTTTTTTCAGATTCAGCTGTAAGAAACGGACTTACAAGTATTATTTTCCCAAAGGGAATCTTGATCTGCAGGTGTGTTGATGACAGTTGTGTGCATATGTGGCAGGGCAGTCTTGATCTGTTTTGACAGTGGATTAATTATAAAATTTTTAAAATACTTGACATTTAATCAAATGTCAGTTCTTGAGTTGTTTTAAAATATATATATATTCTTTCAATTTAAAGAATTCAAACCCCTGCAATCTCAGGAATGTATATTTATGTGCCTGCAATTTGATGGATTTTTTTAAAGAATTTTGTAATTTTCAAAGTAGGCAACTGGGTTAAACAGTCACTTCTAGGATTCAGAGCAAGGGACATAATTATGCTTTAAAATTTTTTTTTTTTTAACCAAATGGTATTAACACAAAATATTACCTATAGTTAATTTGTTAAAATAGATTTATCAAACTTGTTTGCTTTTTATACAGCATTTTTTTTTTAATGTAGAAAGTTTCATAATTAACAATATGCTTATTGTATAAAATGAGAGGGGAGGGGGCACGTTTTCTTTCAAAATTCAACACATACCATACAAATGATAATATAGTTTCTTGAAATTAAAGTTGCATCTTTAATGCTAAAGCATAAAACAAACCACTAATGTCATTGGCATTTGAATATTAACAAACCCAATACATCTCAATGCACTTCCACAATATATTCTTAATTTTTACTTAAACACGATAACTGGATTGAACAGAAATTAAACAGTTTATTTTTTAAATATTTCAATCACTATTTATATGTAGATGCTATCTATGATTTAATATTTTTAAAATAATATTTCCACTGCAGAAGCCTCTTCTGAATTTGTTCAACATTGACACTTTTAATTTAGAAGATACATTTATTTATTTTGTCATAGACAAAATCTCCAACTGCTTGCAAGTTCACTACAGTGAACCAGCACAACAGAGAGAATTTTCCATTATAGAAACAGTAAAACTTTAGTTAAAAACAGACAATTTTTTTTTTTAATGTTCAGAAATTATAAATGATATTCTAAAGTGTAAAAATAAATTATAAGGCTTGAAGACAAAACGTTCAAATAGACATATGGATACTTTCATTTACTGAAATGTTCTGGAATGAATTATTGGGCAATTAAAAAAACTGAAGGCATTTTTGTGTTGGCCAATGCATATGCCATTGTGTTAGTTTTTATATTTCTTGCTAAGTTACAAATATGTTGACAAAATATTCTTCAGTTGCTTTAAATATAATATAAAACTAGGTACATGTTTGATAAAATATTGCTAACATCTCTGGGTATATTTATATATATATATAAAACAACATCAGGGATAGATGTGCAACCATCATGTGATGAATATTTTGCTAATATTAAAAATGCCAGGCATAAATATACCGTCAGAATTTGTATAAATGTTAATGATACATTATATAAAAACATACTATCAGAATTAGATAAAATAGGGCTGATAATACCAAGTATAAATATGCCATCAGTTAGATCAAATATTGCTGGTAGCACTGGATTATAACTATATATTATCAGTGTTTGATAACAGTTAATGGCAATACCAATGATCGATTTGATCAGCTGTTTCTGTAAATTAGTTTCAAAGTATTTGAATCTAGTTTTCATTCATTTAAACTGAAATTCAAAAGTCTTTTATTGTAAAATAGAAGACCTGTATGCAAAATATACTAAAAAGTGGTGTTGGTTTTTGTTTCTTCAAGTTAATGAGTGAGGCTGCAAGCAAACTGGTTGGTGAGCATGATTTCCGAAACTTGTGTAAAATGGACGTGGGAAATGGTGTCACAAGCTTCAAGCGTAGAATACTTAGTGCTGAGGTGACTGTGTTGGACCAGGGGTTTGTATTTTCTTTTACAGTAATTTACATTAATGTTTGGGTATTTTAATTGCTGCATGACAGGTTAGAAATGGATAGAATACAGTTAAATCAGTATTAAAACCCTGATATGGCAGACCACATGCCTCAACACACTTAAGAATTTGTCAGGTGTTATGTAGTAGATAATGAATTCATAAATAATAAATAGCTAGTGAACCCCCAATCCCAACCTGACATAAAAAACAATACTAACAGTTAAAAGATGAACACATATACTAGTAATGTTTAGGATAGATTTAATTTTATAGAAAATAAACCTAATGACCATGGAAAGAGTAAAATCAACATGAATGTTTAATTTAGTTAGTGTCCACACTGCTAGAGAGAAGGGATTTTTGGTGGTACAGTTCCTGAGACTTATCAGATGGGTTGTCGTGTCTGAGTGCACTTGTCGGTGACCACATGACAAGGGTCAGAGCAGGTAGCAGGTTTCAACTTAGTCATGGGTCAAACTTTAGCACCTAATGTGGCAGCCATGGCCTATCCTTCCCACTGCTGACTTGTTGCATAAAAGGTAGTACAATGCTTGGTGCACAGTGTCGATTTTAAAATAATAAAGAATAATTCCATTTTAGTTTCATTTGGAACTAAACTTAGTAGCTAACACACAAGATATCTTATTCATACCTGAATAAAAGGGAAATATGATAGTTGAATGAAAGAAAGAGTAGAGTACAATAATTATAGATTTTATATAGCTATTGTTGTAAGATTCAGTCATAAGTTCAGCCTGACTGACCATGGCAAGCTTTTTGTACCAGTACTATCTGGAAAAACATTCCAGTATGGCTGTCTTCCTGACAAAGAAAACAACTACTTTTTTTCTGGCAAATTTTGGCATATGTGCAGACCAATTGGGCTAAATATTCAGCAAACTATTTCTGACCTAGCTACCGACAAATGCTAGCACTTATCCAGTCTCTACTAGGCTTCTGGCTAGCTCACAAGTTCTTGTAGATGTGAGATCAAAGGTTTAAGCCTTCCAGATGAATTTAGAAGGGGCTTTCTCCAGAAGAAAGACAAATTAATGGTGAGGAGGCTACCCCTCATACTGTTGTATTAATATTGAAATTCTTAGTACAATTTTGTAATGTTAATTCTATCACACTTCTATAGCAATTCGTGAGCTGTTAAATTTCTTTGGTCAATTTCAACCAGGCATGTGGCTTTTAGTTGTAGGCAATTACTGTACACTTCTGCTTCAAAATAACATTCAACAGTTTGAATTGTAAACTTTTTGTTAAAAATTTGATAGCAGAATGTCAGGTTAAGTCTAGGTTATTTGATTTATTCTTTCAAGTGTGATGTTTTTTTAAAACATGATTAATACTCACACTGCTCAAAGATATTAACAAATATCCTTTTAAAAAGATCATTCTTTAAAAAATAATAAGGTTCTGCACAATCCATTCAGGAGTCATTTCAAGGCCTTGAAAAATTGTTTGGATTTTGAAAAGTACTAGTAGTATTCCTTGAAAACTCTTGAATTTTGACATCAGAAATAATTATTTATTTGTAGTAAATAAAAGTTATAAGGTGAAATCTTTTTCGAGGATATTTATGTGTGGTTTATTCCTCTTAATTTTTTTGTACTAATGATAATTTAGGATATAAAGAAATAAATTTAAATGCAGTGTATCTGGTCTGGTCAAAATTCTTAGTTTCATTTTAATGATTTAAATTTTTGTTTGAAGATATATTTTACACAGTCAATATATAATAATCATTGAAATAAATTATTTAGATTTGTTTTATTTAAAATTGCCTAACTTATATATTTTTTCCAACATTGTAAAATGTCCAGATTTAAAAATTGATGTTGCCAGTTATCTAATCTTGAAAAGAGTTAAATGCAACTGAAATATTTTTCATGAATCATTAATAATTTTTAACCTTATTACCATTAATAAATCTCCCTTTACATTTTTTCTTCTCTTAAATTGATAATCAAAGTACAATTTATAGAGATTTGTATAATTGTAATAATTATTGAAACAATAAATTATGACAAATTGTTAAATTATTGTTAAAACACTATGGAGTACTGCAGTAAGTTGATCATTTTTATGATTCAAACTACTTTCATTGTTATTTAGAGTAAAAGTACAGATACTTTCATCAAGAATCATACACATAATTTATGTGTAATCTTGAGAGAATAAACCAATAAGCAAATAATTCTTTCACATTTTGTATTTTTATATAAATATTTTAATGGATTCAAGCACTGATTTCTAATTACTGTGTAGCCAAATTAATGTCTGTTGCGTCAGTCACTAATTGTGTATTGTCACTTGACATTTTCCATGATTTGAAAATTTCTTTTATTTTTCAACCGCTGTTATATATCAGTTACTCAGTTAATGAATTTATGTGTGTGTTGGGGGAGGGGGGGGTAATGAAGATTGCATTTTATTTGGCAAAAGTGCATTGTAAGAGTGAAATTAATATTAACATTTAATCTTCAGGAGCTAGCTATGATTTCTATAACAAAGGTTTTCTTAATTATATTTGAGACTAGCTGATTCAACATCTCTGTTCTTTTCACCTGATTCTTTGTCTCCACGGTTCTAAAATCTGTTTTGCTAAATCTTACTACTTTTTAAAAAGTATCTACTGATTACTGATCATTGTAGATAATACTTAACTTTTCAGAAGTGTATATATTTTAATTTTTAAAAGTACCTACTGATTACTGATCATTGTAGATAATACTAAACTGTTATTTAATTTTCCTGTGCATTTCATCAGTAGACTTAAATCTTTGACAAAACATGCTGTATTGGCAGTTATGTAACATTTTGGGGTATATGACAATTAATATGAATTTCTTAACTGGATATGGGATTTTTTTTTCCTATTACTTTTCACTGCCCTGCAATAAGATTAAATAATTACCCATAATTTGTTATTTTTATTTCTCTGAAATTTTTACTATTAAATAGTTTTAAGTGTTGGCAAGTTTATTTGCAGTGATAAGGATACCACATGAATACTTTTGCTGTTTATTTGCAGTGATAAGGATACCACATGAATACTTTTGCTGTATATTTGCAGTGATAATGGGTACCATGTGAAAACTGTTGATGAATATTTGCAGTGTTGTATCATATTATTCAGTTGCTATATATATATATATATTTGCAGAGTTGATTTGTATCATCTATGGTGTTGCTTTTTTATTTGCAGTGATAACGGGTACCATATGTGTGAATTGACAGTTGTTGGTCAAGCATTTCTTTGGCATCAAATTCGCTGCATTGTTGCCATACTTTTCCACATTGCTCAAGGAAGGGAAGAGCCTGAGGTAAGAGAGACTATTGTTATTTGCTAAAAATTGAAAGCCTTGGTGCTTATGGCCTCTGCACATGGTAAGACATTTGCCTCACAATGCTGTTATACGAGACACGTCTTACTGTGGGTGGAAACATCTTTCTTACTGTGGGTGGAAACATATCTTTCTTACAGTGGGTGAAAACATATCTTTCTTACAGTGGGTAGAAACATATCTTTCTTACTGTGGGTGGAAACATATCTTTCTTACTGTGGGTGGAAACATATCTTTCTTACAGTGGGTGGAGACATATCTTATGAAAACATCCCTATGATGTATCTTATGTGACTTTCTTACAATTTAGAAACTGTTCTGTTTTCCTGTCATAATGTCAAAGCCTATGGTAAATGTCCATCAAATCATGTTCCGGTACTAGTACAAAAGTGAAAATATTGTGTTGACCAGTCCTGCACGAGCATCATCGTGACCCTAGCAAGGACGCGATAAAACAACGAAAACAGATTGGGACTTAGAAGCGATAAAGAATGAGAGAAAGAAGTTGTTGATATACACCAAGATCCATCCTCTGGTTCAACAAGATTTCTTTTTCTTTGGTCATCCACTGTTTCAGCTATTGCAGCTAAAACAATATTTTCTATTTTACCACCACTTTCACTGAATTCTGTAATGTCCATGGAAGCAGCAATTCTGAATTATTGTATCACATGACATTGCTATAAATGATATGAAGGCAAGGCTAACTACATGTGACTTTGAAATGCTTTGTGACCTTATTTTACTGTGTGTGGATAGGGCATATAAGGTATTATATGACATATTTTCCTAGACAGTTTTTTTTAGATATTTGTCTTACCTTGTATGGAGGTCATGAATCTTGAGTTAGCAATCATTACTAGATTTTTCTAAAAATCAGTGTGTAAATTAAAACCACATTATACACAGTAAAAAGAAACAATATTTTATCAACCTACTTTTTTCAGATCTGGAATATAAGTTGTCTTTAATATAAGAAACCAATATAATTTGTTTGTTTCAAAATATCTTGTTTTTATTTTATTAATTTCTTAATGTTTAAAAATATGTACTATTTCAAACTTGGTTAAAAAAATTCATCAAATATTTCCTGTGTAAAACATTTAAATATGGTTTATTCATATCTAGAACATAAACTGAAGAAAGTTACTTATGAAATTTGAAATAAAAAAAATGTTATGAATTTTTTGCTAATGTGCCCAACAAAAAATTAATACATTAAATAAATTTTATAGAATAATTGTACCTGAAATTTGGCTGACTTCTCATATATACAGTTAAAAAATTATATATAGATAAAAGTTTGTATACAATAGTTTTATATTATAATTTTTTTTAATATAAAATTTATTTAATTAAGAAAGCCTCAGTATACAATGGCCTCAGGTGAATCTTTGTCATTTTTTTTTAGCACAACAAATTGCAGTATGAATTGATAATAAAAGATTAACAGGTATGTTATCTATTGGGTTTTAAAATTTTAAATATGGAAGAAGATACTTTAAAGGAAATTGAAAAAAATAAGTGAAAATCTTTCTGTTTAAGTTAAATATTTTTAAAAATCCATTGTTCTAATTTATTAATTAATGGTTATAAGGGAGGTAATGATCTCAGTTTCCGTGTGCCATATTCCCTTGTATACGATACAAATAATTAGGCGGTCATGAGACAGTAAAAATTCAGAAAGAAAAGAATTTACAAATATATAATAATCTCAAAATTAAAAAATGTTTTTCATTTTTTCTCTTGCTGGCCTGTGTCATTCTTGGTCTTCATTAAGATTTATTTTTTTAAAATTTTTTGAAATTGTTTTTAACAGAACAAATACACTAAAATACATGGCTGACAATAGATTTCTGGATTTTATGCGTACAATTGTAGGCTTTGAGAAAGATGGATTAAATGTAAGCTTGCCAGTTTTAAAACTACTGTTAACTTTTGATTTAGATCTCAGTAAATATCACTATTTGGTTTATTTTCATATTTTTACTATTGGGTCAAAATTATCTTGTTATTGAAGAACTGTGTATGCATATCAGAGCACTGGCCTTGCACGAATATGAGTGGAGTTCAAGCTTCTATCCCATAAATGTTGATGTTTTGGAATTTTTTCAATCCACAGACACCCTCCCGGATGGAATTTTCCAATTATAAAGCTTGTAGTCTTAGTTAATATAAAGTACTAATATAAAATCATCAAATTTATTGTATTATTTATTTTATAAGCTTGTTATCTGTTTCAGATAATTGTTGATTTGCTGAATGTTGAAAAGTGCCCAAGAAAGCCTCAGTATACGATGGCCTCAGGTGAATCTTTGTCTTTTTTTTTTTAGCACAACAAATTGCAGTATGAATTGATAATAAAAGATTAACAGGTGTGTTTTTCAAATTAAATTATTATTTATTAAAAAAGGAAATTGTCAAATGCATGTGATAGTCAGAACCAGAAACAAAAATTTTAAATTTCCCAAATTGTATTTTATATTACAAATTAAAAAAGAGGATGTATAATTTTATTGGCTATATTCATATATATATTTCATATAAGTTTAATAAAAATAATTTTATGAGTTGCCATGATATATTTTGAAACTTGATTTCATGCTCATTGTTTTAATCAGTTATGAAGACCAGACTGTCACTCTGCAATTTATTATATTTTGCTCTAAAAGTGTAATTTATTTGTGCTGCTATTTCAAGAAATCGTGCTATATTTTACACATCACATTGCATGAAAATAATTATATGAATCACCGTGACACATTGACAGTCTTCTGTTATTGCTGATCAGTTTTATTTGTTCTGTTTATTTGGACAGTTTAGTACTGCTATATATTTCATCTCAGAAATATAACCAGTCTTAAAAGTATAAAGTGAGAACAGCAAATCAAGGATATAATCATCATATTTCATTTTCGCAATACTTTACAGAGACATTACATTTTTTTGCCAAAGAAAGTTTTGAAAGTGCACTTCATAGTTTTAGTCCAGTATAAAGTGATGATCTTTTGATTTGCAGTGCAATATAATTTGCATCATTAATGCAGCCGAATATGATTTTCACTAAAGATTATACTGTCACAGAATTATAGCTTTCACCTTTGGAAAAAACGTATTGCTAACTGGAAGTCAGTTTTCAAAATGAATTTCATTTTCCATCTTATGAGTACTGATACATCTAGTAAAAATGTCCAGCCCTAAATTTTTGTGTATCTTATTGAGAACTGACCTGATGGGGAGATAATGCTCTTTGCTTCCAAAGGCCATGTTCTTGTGGTCATCATGAACCAAGTGTGTATGTTTTTGGCAATTTTTGGCTTGGGAAATACATAAATATGTATTAAACAAATGGTCCCTTTCCATTCGTCTTGTGATGCACTGTTCATTTCCAATGCATCATTCTTAAAATCATGAGCATCATAACTTGATAATCCTTAATAGTGAGAATAATAAATAAAAATATAATTAAAAATAAAAATTATAATAATTAATATTACTTGTTTCTGGCTAAAATTTGCAATTAGAAATTGTTCTTATTTTACTTCTTCTTTTTAGTCTTTTATTCATTCACTTTATTTTTTTCTTTTACTTTAAAGGTGTATTTTGAAAAAAAAATTGCCATGCAGTACCATTTAGCTAGGTACCTTTCTGTTGTAGAGTTGCCATTAGTATTGTTCGACTGCGATTTTGGTGACGATCTTGAATGGGTATATGAAGCTGACTGGCACGAAGACAATATTCGACACCTGCAGCAAATGTGGGCACAGCATGCAATAAGGTTTGTTGCACATTGGCCATTCTTTTCAGAATTTCCAGTTATATATTCCTCTTCCTGTCAGTGATTGGCTTTTTTTAATTTTAAAGAAATCAACTTCACACCAGCATATCTCTTAAATTAGGTAAACCCACTCGCTATATGGAGACTGGAGACTTCATACATCAGCTGATTTCACTCTTTTTCAAAAATATCTCGGTAATTAAGAATAAAATGGGTGAAAATTGTTTTAATGAATAATGGAATCTTCAAACATTAAAATGTGAGTTTTGTTTATGCATTTGAATGAGGTATTTGTTAAGTTTTGATCAATAAACTTCCAGCAGGTAAAGCATACCGAAGCGCCCATGGCGAAATTTGAACATGACTGACATCCAGCAATGTTTTGGGGTATGCCCACATAATGTGTCACAAAATTTCCAGGATTCAATTAATAAAGAATAAAGCATATATTGGCGGAAAGCTAAGATAATGACCTTTAATATAAGCATAGTTTTGTATCAATCGGTCCAAATTTTACCATATGAAATTATAGTCCAAGTTATGAATTATGTTGAATGCATTATCACTCAACCCATTTTCATATATTGACCTCCTTTATATTGTTAAAAAGATCTTTTTTTTTTTTTGCCCTTTAAAATGGTATATAATATAAACTGGAAGTCATTATCTCTGAAGAGCTCTTGGCAATGAATATGGGAGACCCCACTATTTTGATTTGCCCGCAAAAGAGTCAAATAGGACTGAAGACGTCAAGAGACCATCAAATGAGGTACGCATCATGTTCACATCAACAACAATCTCCTTCTACAGTTCAAAATGGTGTTTTGATTCAGTTTTTGACCACTTGCCATTTGAAAATTTGAACAAAATGCTATTTTGAGAGGACTTTATTTCATTTTATATGCATCTGAGACCCTTAAAAAAGAAAATCAGCAATATATTTGTGTTACAGAGAGTTGAAATACCAAAGATGAGCTGTGTAATTTTCATAGCTCTAGTTGTGTGGTCATTTCAAAAGGGGGTTCATGAAATTTGTGTTTTTCTGCACTTTACATCAAACTTTGAACTGTCATAACTTTTTCCCTATTAAAGCTAGAGCTCCAAAATTTTGTATGCAAACTTACTTTGAGGTAGATAACAACCTGCAAATATCAGCTGATTTGGCCAGACTTCAGAATTTGAGTGGTCTTATCTATTTAAATTACAGACTATCTTTGAAGGTATAAGGTTTTTTCCCAGTGTTTGCTGTTTGCCTAATATGAAAGTTATGTAACCTGAACCTGTTTAAGGCTTTTTCCCAGTGTTCACTGTTTGTCTAATGTGAGTTATATAACCTGAACCTATATAAGGCTTTTTCCCAGTGTTCGCTGTTTGCCTAATATGAAAGTTATGTAACCTGAACCTGTTTAAGGCTTTTTCCCAGTGTTCACTGTTTGCCTAATATAAAAGTTATGTAACCTGAACCTGAATCGTTTCTTTCATTACTTTTAGTTTTAATCTTTTAAGCTGTTTAAAATTTACTTTTAAATGTGGTTTTTGCTTTTATTTTTCCATAAATGCAACGTGCACTTTCATACTTTATGCTTTGATGTCCCTAATCTACGTTTAACTTGTCAAATTCAAAATTTCAGTATATATCAAGACAAACAGAATTTCATTATTGTGTGATTCCTCATAAAACTGCCAAATTTGGACTTTAATACATCTGCAAAAAGATAAACTAATATTTTGAGCTTTTGTATGTATACCATTTTTACCAAATTGAGAATTCTACACATCAGTGAAAAGATAAAGAAAATTTCAAAACTGTTGTCTGGTATTTCTTGTTACATCTATAAGTTTTATATCTTCAGTAATCATATTCACTATATAACATTAATGGGTAAATAACAAGTGAGCATTTATACCATTAGTAGGTATTTTATAACATTTTTATGGTTCAGTGGGAATGCATTCAACATGTGAGTATACTGTTTGACTTTCATACATTCCACTGTCATATCTGTTTTCTGGAATACTTTGCATATAAAAATAGATTTTTATTTTTATTTGATTTTTTTTTTAATTTTCTTTTGCAGGGCAACCATGTTGAAGAGAATGCTTGATGAAATGGATCAAGCTAAAGTTGAGACTGGTACATTATCTTTCTTCTCTTCTGATACCCAATACAGATTTTTGTACAATTTAATATTTTTAATTACTTTTTTAAAATATGAAAGTTTGTGCTCGATTTTTAAAAAAATATTATAGCTCTGACATACATAGATCAAACACTGTTGTTGCTCTAATATTTAGACATCCATGCTTGAGTATAACTGGATCTGAATATAGTGGGACTTTGAAACTTTGCAAGTTCCCACAATTTATGGCATGTGATTTGAAAAAAAAAATTTTAAGTGCACAGAAGAAAGAGGATGAGGAAATAGTAATGTGCATGAAAGTAACTGTCTCTGCTCCAAGGGTCTAGATGAAACTACTTAATACAGGTATGCCCTGCTTACTCAACAGGTAGGGACTAGAGAACTTTCAAAAACCAGAAATTGCCAAAATGTTGAATCCAGTCTTTTTTAGCTTGCATATGCATTTTAGATGCAAAAAAAATATGTAAATAACGCATTATATATCAATTGTGAATGTGTACAAAAGCTAAATATTATATGCATACACAAAACTACAGTTAAATGAACGAAAGCTTACCTTTAAATATTTTTATTCTTGCAATATTATGTGGACAATAAATATATATTTGAATGATGGTGATTTACTGAAAATTGTTGGATAGGCATAGTTGAGCCTTATCATCGGAAACTTCAAACAATCTCATTCTTTTGCTGAAGGGTACTTTGATAAAGTTGATGCTGCTATTGATGTCGATGGCTCGAAATCGAAGAGTTAGGGGTGACTGGCTATGGTTGTCTTAATGGAGGTGTCATCTTAAATAGGAAAGCAGTGAAGTTTGCCGAATTGTCTTTCACCTTTCTCTAAGTTCTCTTTAACAGGTTATTTCGTTTTGGAGGCCTCTATTTACTTTTGAACTGATTTCAAAATTGGGATCAACCCTTTCCAAAAAAGCAATTATGTCCTCTGTTTTGGCGATTCCTTCTTCTAATTCTTTAGTCATCAGCACCCTAGGTTGAGCCATATCACCAGGCACAACTTCCTGTTCTTCATTTAACAGAAGATCCTCTTCGTGCAACCCAAGCAATTCTACATCTTCAGGCTGGACTTCCAGTTCTAATTCCTTTGCAGTGTCATCAAGTTACTTCCTCCACTGGACCCTCAGAAACCCTCAAAATTAGCGCAGGAATGAGTTACTTCCAAACACCTTTCAAACTTGTTTCTTTAACTTCCTCCCATGCATTTCCTATTGTTTTAATGTTATCCAATGAGTTACTTCCAAACACCTTTCAAACTTGTTTCTTTAACTTCCTCCCATGCATTTCCTATTGTTTTAATGTTATCCAATGAGTTACTTCCAAACACCTTTCAAACTTGTTTCTTTAACTTCCTCCCATGCATTTCCTATTGTTTTAATGTTATCCAATGAGTTACTTCCAAACACCTTTCAAACTTGTTTCTTTAACTTCCTCCCATGCATTTCCTATTGTTTTAATGTTATCCAATGAGTTACTTCCAAACACCTTTCAAACTTGTTTCTTTAACTTCCTCCCATGCATTTCCTATTGTTTTAATGTTATCCAAACTAGTGAAGCTTTCCAGGAAGCTTTTCAATTATTTTACTTTTTTCCCTCAGAAACATCATCAAATATAGCTATAGCCCTAAGTCCTCCTTAGATAATAAGATATGAATGCTGAAGTCACACCTTGATCCATTGGCTGCAGCAATGAAGTCAACTTGAATTTCTGTGAAGGACTCAGTCAAAGCTCTAGGGTGGCCTGGAGCATTATCAATGAGCAGTAGATTGTTCTGTTCGCTGCAATAAGTCTCAACTAAGGGCTAGAAATAATCTGAGAACCAAGTTGCAGATAAACTGACAGTCATCCAAGCTTTTGCATTATTGTAATAAACTGGAAAGCGAGACTTTAAATAGTTTTTAAGGGTCCTAGGGTTCTCTGAATGGTAGTAAGCATAGGCTTTAGTTGCAATCGCCAGCTGCATTAGCCCCCTAGCAACAGCGTTAGCCTATCTTTTGCAGCTATTTCTAGGTTACATCTCTTTACATCTGAATAGAGCTTATATGTCTCAACTCTGTGTAGATTGTGACTTGGCTGGGAAAGGGTTGAGAAAATTAGCTTATCAGTTTTTTTAAAATTATTTACTAAATAGTATTTGAAGTTATGTTTTATATATGTCTTTTTAATTATTTTTAATTTTAAGTGTTGCAAATATAATAAAACTGACACTTTATAATTTTGCTAAAATGCTTGTAAGACTTGTTATTCAAATAGTTCCATACAAAAGAATAGAAACTAATACTATCTCTGTTTTGTAAATTTTTTTAATTACTACTCATTGCTGCTATCTCCCTTTTCCCTAATGTACATATCCCCACCTCTCCTGTGAGACTTACAAATGTGTTTCATACTTGTGTATCTGCATTTTAACATTTGACACTTATTCTCCTCTTGCAGAATCAGACATTGCACCGTGGAACGAGCTCAGTGCACCAGTTTTGCAGCAGTCAGACTGGATTCTTCCTGGAAATAAGTCACGTGTTTACAAACCTTTGCTGTCTCGCCAAATGTGTGGTAAGGTTAAATCTGCATTCAAAGGTTAAAGCTGCATTTTTAGGTTAAATGTGCATTCACAGATACATGAGCTAAGAAATTTTTTTTATTGTTATTTACTACAAGTTTTATTACAATTTGATTTAATAATACCAATAGAATGGTGCCTGGCTTGGATTGTAATATAAAGTCCAGTCTAGGAGTCTCTTTGACATCAAAGAGGCAAGCCTTTAGTACTGTCTTAACTTTTGGGTAAAGGTCCATGTGTATCGAGCATGCTTCCTTAGACAAATTCCGAAGTGAAATCGCAAAGTTTACACTAAATTTAATAATGCATTATTGGTTTAGATAAGTACTTTAATGCTCTTCTTTAAAGGGGTTATAGTTTTATTATATAGTTTAATATATGATTAGCAGTTTGTTTCCATCATTTTATCGTAGTAGTGGATCTGTCATCGCCTGCTTGTGCTCTTGAACCAGGAACGAACAATCTTGTCGCATTTGAGTGAATCAACATAAAATGTAGAAAATATAATAAGTTTTAAGACAGATGAATTACATACTTGGCAGTGTTATTATTTCACTTTTTATTTTATAGGTATTTGATGTGATTTCGTTCATTCATAAGTAAATGTTGAATTAGGTCACTACAAAAATCAAGGAAGATTATCAGTATTTACATGTTGCAGAGATGCTACTTTCACTTCTAACCTTGATGTTCCACAGTTTTACTTGTCTGTTTAAATAATTAGGCCTATTTAACATTTCAACAATCTAAATATAGTTTATGTTTAAAAAAGTAAGAAAGCCGAAATTATTTTAATTGTACAAGCACTGGTTGTTAAAATTCAACATTATTGTACAGTAGATATGACAGCCTAATCAATCTATACAGATTTTTTTTTTCAATTTTTTTCTAACATGTCTATCCCTACCCCTTGAAGTTGTATTCTCTTTATTACACATATAAATTGCACAAAATAAAGTGCAAAGATTTTTATTCAAGCCTAGTGGTGTACTTTTGACCATTTTTTAATGAAGAAAATTGCAGATTACTTGCCATCTTTTGTTTAAAATTCATTTATAAAATGTGTACAGAATAAACCAAGCCAAACTTCATAGCAGTGGATGCAGCAGTGAATTATCTTTATTTTGATACCAAATATATGTATGTAGTGTGTTTGAGTGTGGCACACAAGCCAAGGTAAGAAACACTGTATACCAAAACACACACTGTCTTGTAAATCTGCTGGACAAAACTCAATAGGTGAATTATCAACTTTATTCAATCTGTGTACTTTCCACATACAAGCAAAACATACAAATTTACAATCATAAGAAATAGAAACATTAAACTTGATTTTGAAAGTTTGTTTGAATTAAAGAATGCTTTGGATTGAGAAATCAGTGAATGAAAAGTAATGAAAATTTTCACTTTTATACATTGATTATTGCTGGCTTACTACTGTGCTGCTACCTACTAATTAATATCTTAACATTTTTATGATTAACTTTTGTAAGTGAAACATGACAGTAACTAATTTTGTTTGGTATTTCTGTTAATGATAAATATTATATAATTGTTGGAATATTTTTATATAGAGACACACTAAAATGTCATAATTTAAATTTATTGAGCATTTTAAAGCAATTTATTATTAATTAAATTATTAATTTCTTGCCCAATATAAAGCCAAATACAGCAGTAATATACTTTCTTTGATTTTTGTTTTTTATAAAAGCCTCAAATTGACTTTGTTAAAAACACTATCTTATTCATAAATTTCCCAAATATCTATTGTGGTTGATATAGCTTTGTAAATTTGTAGTGCGACTAGTTTTTATTAGGCTGCTTTATTGTGAACATGAAATTTGTGATCAGTTTTCTGGATTATTTGTCATATTGAGTTTTTACAAAAGAGCACCAGTATTTGATATTTGTATTTTATACCAAACTGTGTGTATTTTATTTCATTTCTTGTGTATATCACTTTTAAAGATTTACTTTATTGTTTGTAATAAATACTATAGCTAAGCGTCATATTTATCCAAAGTTGTTCAGACTCTGATGAACATAAATGGTATATTTAAGTAGCACATATTACTGACAGGCCCCTCAGATTACTAACAGATTGCCTTGACATCATTGACATGATGTTTTCAAGGTAAATGGGTCTGGAAAATAAATAGCTTTTCTTTTCAGGGAGCATCCAATATTTGTAAGTTTTTCTTCAGAATTAAACAGATATTTATTTTATAGTAATTACCTTTATTTTTAATTATATTCTTTTATTCTTAATTATTCTTGACTTTCTGAAAAAATTGCAAAAACAAATTTTAATTAATTTTGAAACATTACTGATGCTTAGTAGATTTAATAACTCTACCTCAGCATAATTGTATTTGAGATACGCATATATTTCATTCCCAAATTGTCTAAGTCATCAGAAAATGGACAATGGTTTCTAACAGAAGTCTTAGTTTCTGACAAAAATATAAACATTAATGATGGCTTTAGCTGCACTAATAGAAAAAAATGCCACATTATCATTTGTTTTTGTTGATTGTTCTAAAGTTAGATGGCTACCAAACTTATAATTGTTTCTGTACTACAGTTAACTACCAAAATTATAATTAAGGATATGTACTACAGTTAGTTAACTACCAAAATATAATTATGGGTATGTACTATAGTTAGTTAACTACCAAAATTATAATTACGCATGGTGATTGACTTAAGTAATGTTAATATCATATTTAATTTTGTTTTTGAAATGTCAGTGATTTGGTTTAAGTTAGGCTATCAAATAATCGTTACAACTATTAGGTTGCTAATAGTAAGTACAATCGGATAATTGCCAAAAACTGATTTAACTTCTTTTGCTGGATGAAATACATTTAGATAACCACCAAAGCTATATATCGGTTTAATTTTTAATTGATCTATTTTTATGCTGCTTGTAGGTAAACTAAATAATTGCTAATTGGTTCACTGTTTGATTCACAGAGAGTCTGGAAGAGAGAATAGAACACTATTCTAAGCGACGGAAAACTTCACATCCTCAATCTACCTCAGCTTCTGCCTCAGCCTTGTGATTCAATTAATTTCCTCTCTACACCGTTTGTGCCACCGACATCCTCCTGGATATATAGCCACTGGTGTGTGTAGTTTTGCTCTCCCCTGGCATGCTCCTGTGATGGAAAGAAGGCAAAGCTTAGCTCTTTACTCTCAACTGGAGCTCGGGTTTGGAGTCTGGCTGGTCTTGCAATTTCTTGCAAGTTATGGTTTTCTGGAGACCACACACAAATACATGCACACATACAAACAAATGAACACTCATGCAGACTTACTCGCACACAAAATAAAGTCGGTAATAAGTTGTCACAGTAAGTGCCATTTTGTAAAATTAGTTAAATTGCTGAACTAATTTAAAGCAGGATTGAATGGAAAAATTTCCACTTAAATTGCCATCATGTTTTTTTCTAAATATATAGTGACAATAATTTATATGAAATATTTTTCATGGTGACAAGAGGACTTGAAGTTCACTGTGAAATATTTGCCTTGTTGCGATAAACAGTTCACTGGATTTCATTGCTCCCATCCAGAACTTAATTGTTTAAAATTTCCCATGTGATCTGCTTATACTGTTTGCAGTAGTAATGAATTCACTACTTCTAACAGATGGTGAACATTTCAGGATGCCAAATATACTTTACTTCCTACAGTCATGCACTTGTGTTCTTGCATGGAAATACAACAGGAATGTACTATGAGACTATTTCCTTAATATGATCTTTCCAAGCAGCTATTGATCTGCAATGGTGTGAGCAATATTGTGTAACTACACATGGCTACTTTAACCCTCAAATTTCCCAAACCAGAAAAAGTAAAACATTCCAGAGGGTTCTTTTTTTTATTAAAAAAAAAAAAATTGTTTGGCTAGTGAGTATGAGTGTGTAAGTAAGCCTGCGTTTTTACTTGCCTGCATCAGTTTCAGATCACACCAGATAGAATTTAGTTTTCTGTCCTTTTTACCAGTGAAATTGATCATCTGCCATTTTTTTTACTCTGAAGCTGATTGTCATTTTAAACTGTGAAATTGAATTAAGGTTTTCTTTAATCATTCTTGTATTTTCTCTCTCTTTTGGTATCCTCTTTAATTTTAAACCTAAAGTACCCTTCATTTCCTTACCAACAGTACATCTTGGACTGAAGTTTGTATTTTAAAATCTACAATATTGCTCACCATTTTAATTGTCATCAAATTATCAGGAGGGGTTTTTGTTTCTTTTATTTTTTACTGAGAGATATTCTTAAGTCATCTTGAAAAAATTTAGATTAGTGATAGGTTATCAGTGTCAATAATCAACTGTTAATTTTATGGGCTATAAATGTCAGCATCACAACAATTAATTTTAGTTGACATCTTTTATTAATTTTTTTTAATTCTTTCAGACACTTGTATATTTAATAATTTGTATTATCTCAGAAATGTTTTACCAGCAATTTTATGGTCTTGTGAGTTTAATTTTAAATGTTACCATATTTTTAAATATTGGCAAGCCATTTGGCATTATATCTCGCTCAGAATGTTTTAATTCCCTAAATTTTATCTGCTTGTTCCATTTCATTTACCCAGTTGTTACAACCTTTTAGCTTGTAAATCCCATTTGGTGAACATTGACATCACTTTTCTGTGTACTCAGTAGGCTATGCAAATCTGTTCCATATACACAGTTGGTTAGGCAAATATGTGTTCCATGTACACAGTAGGCTAGGCAAATCTGTGTTCCATGTACAGAGATGGCTAGGCAAATCTGTGCAATCAAAGAATCTTGCTTGAGTGTATTATCATCTGATATAAAGAGGGAAGTTGCTTCAGGTAGATGGTCCTTGTGTCTGTAAAATATCTGAAGCCTGAATGGCTTCTTTTCTTCTTTTTTTTTTTAATTAAAAATTTGTGTTTGGTGGTGGTAGTGGTGGTGGGTGGTGGTTGCCAGATGTTTTCATTTATGAAAAGTAAATAAATCCTATAATAGTGATTATTTTCATACCATATTAGGATTTGTATGTTTACAAACTAAAAGCTGGTGAATAAATGCCAGGTTTTAACCCCTTGTTAATGGAACAGAAATAATGTTACTCAAAACCAGCTATTCTGTTTAGAAAAAGTTAAAAATCAACCCAGAGTGAAATGGGTCAGTTTTTTTTCAATGTTAATCGTTATGTTCAGAGTAGCAGAGAGGACTACAGCTTTTGGGTGGCAGTTTGAGAGTTTTTGTTGTTTCCTCACCATTAATTTAAAGTTTTCTTTTCAATGATTTTTCTTTGCGTTCCATATTTAAAAAGCAATACTTTTTTTATTTGTTGCGGGGCCCTTTGGTTTCTCTATTTTATTGTCTTTTTTTCCAAACGGATGAATGCTCAATGTTGACCTGCACAGGTCTCAGCTATCTGGGTATATCACTATTGACTATGCTGTGAAATTTTCACCTATATCAGTATTCCTTGTGTGCATGGATGGAATTCTTCGAATGGAGTTTCGCAATGATATATTTATATATACTCATATACACACACACACACATATATATATATATATGTGTGTGTGTATATATATATTATATGATGTTCTAGTTGATGTTTTGATAGTTTAATGTATATACGTTTTAGGTGTTAGTTTCACACTGTTTAAAGGCATTTCTTTTCTTTTTGTGTGTGTGTGTGTTGGGGGGGGGGGGGGTTAGACTGGATGAAAGATTAGGTCGCTTTATAAATATATTTAGTTAATTGGTGTTTTTATGACTTAGTCATGGACTACCATCTCTGGGGGTGGGGGTGGGACAACTTGAAGTAGCACACATAGCTTATCGGTCAAGTGCAAAAAATCCATCAACAGTAGTTGAGTTGTGGATACATATTCAGTCCTTATACTGTCACTGGGTTTGGTTAGATTTCAGAAAGAAGAAAAATAACCTTTCAACCAGAAAACTGGACTCAGGCAGGCCAAGCCATTTTCTAATATTAAAAATTCAAAAGGGTTCTTCTTTCCCTGATCATTTACATTCTAGCATTATTTTAAATAGATTTTGTGTATGTGTGTGTGTGTGTTTCTTTTGTATTAATCTAATATTGCTCTTTATATGTATGCCAGTATATCCGATTAATGGCTAAATATATTTAGTTTGACAGTTAACAAAGAGCATTTTCCTAATTTTTTTATTTCAACTTATTTTTATATAATGACATTTGTGTTGGACTGATATGTACATTTAAATTGCAAATGGTGTATTAACTTCATTTTTTAAATAAAATTTTTATTGTTATTTACTCATAATTGTTTCAGTGTTGTTCTAATAAAGATATTTAAATTATTAAATTCTGTTTATAATATAATTGTACAGAATGCTTTATATTAGTATATTTACTACTGCTGCAATTACAAAGGCATGAAAATGTACTATACACACTGATATCATTAACTGTGAATTTATTTATTTTTTTTATTTATTTTTTTTTTTTTGGGGGGGGGGGGAGTTGTTTGGGTCTTTTTTTTTGTTGTAATGTTGTTTGAGATGTTTCTTTACTGCTTATATTTCTGTCTAAATCTATTATGCCATATTAATAGAAACAGTATTCTCTTTTTTAACAGTTTACATATATATAATTAAACATTATCAGACGTTGAAGAAAACAGATCTGTCTTTTTGTGACACTGCTAGTATTATGTAAGTTTTTTTTTATGTTGGTTACTCTGAGCTTTTTAAACTTTATAAAACTACATATCTTTGTCTTAGGCTGATAACATTGGTACAGTGTTGGTCTTTTAAATGCAGACATTCATATATAATATTGCTAGTTTCATAAAAGGGTTTGATTAATGTTTAGGTTATTTTTATTTTATTATTTCACTTTATAAAACTACTAATCTTTTACTTTGTCAGTATTCTAGGCACAGTTGTTTAAGTCTGTTTTATTTATTTATCACAGTCAAACTTTAATCAGCTGAAACTGACTTTAATTTATAAATCTGGATTTTTTTATTAGATATCTATTACCTAAATAAAGGAATACATATAAAAAAAGTTATATAGATGATTTAGAAACATTACATATTTTGTGTGCTTTGAATTGTTTTTCATGAACGATTTTGAAAAGTACTTATGTTGAAAAAGGATTTAGTTTTAGTCAATACTTTCTTTTTAACCCCTTCACTTTCTCCCTAAGCATCTTATGCAACACAGAACACATTGAAAGTTGCAGGCCCAAAGTAACTTATCAGTAACATGAAAAATGACACTCACTCATTGGGACAAACTCTTTTCAACGTTAAAACCTATTGACACCCATTAAAAGAGAACAGCAGTGAGAATAGTATTTGCATTGATGGTGGTTGGATAGATCTGGGTGCCATGTTTTTAACTTTTTGACAAAGTACAGTTTGTTGTTTTACATATCTGACAATGCAGATATACAGTAAAATATTTCAGAATTATAAATTATTAAAATTAATTGGCCACCAATGGAAATTTTTTGACAAAATTAATTTGATAGGTAAAGGTGATAGTGAAATAGGGTTGGCTTTTAAATAGATCATATAGTCTTTATTTGATGTATACATTATGACGATGGGACAGAATACTTCAAATGAACTTTAAAATGTCAGTGACCATCTTTAAAGTAATATAAAATTGATTTTAATAATAATATAATTTTTCGATAGAATCACACCCTCTTATTTCCTGCTGTCATCATCCCATCCCTTCCAAGCACCCTACCTCAAATCCCTTTTCTTTAAAAAATAAAATTGATGATTTTATTTTCCAAATTAACAATTAATTTCACTTTAAATACAGCTATTAAGATTAAATTTATTATTTAATTCATTTAGAGTTATGTTGACATTTTTTTTAAATTGTAGTTGATTTCCATATTTTTTCATTGTTTTCAAATGTTGTGTTATTCAGCAATAATCCTAAGTAAACCAAGATCGTGCAGTTATTCTTGCTCTTAATTTGGACTTGTTTTTAACTGTTAATATATTTTCTAGTTCAGGATGGGGAATGGGGCATCAGAAGTTTTTCATTAGTTTGCAAAATTAAGCCAATTTTTGACAGATAAAATGTAGCTTGTGAGTGGAACTCATCCATGGTCAAAACATGAGATTTTGTTTCATTGGGTTTATTTTTACTTTATAGCATTTGTGTTGTTTCTCATCAATGACTGGTCTAATTTGGGGTTTATTTGTGTTTACTACCAATTTGCTTGTGTCGTCTGTAGCTTGTGCTGCAAGTTTTATTCAGTTTTGACATTTTACCTTTTCCTTTTTTTTCTTTTAAAAAAAAATATTTTATCTAACTGGGTGTTTTCTCTAGTCAAAAACTCATATTTTTTGTTTTAAGAAAATATACATCTATTTACATGTTTCTGCTTTGAGTGGAAAAAGAAACATCTTAAAGATTTACAAAACATTATACAGATCTAGAATCCACAATTTTGTGAAACATTTTTCTTTGAAGCAAGGTAAAATGTTAATATATACTAATTCTCTTCATGGGAGTACTAGAGTCCACAATTTTGTGATTTTTTTCTTTGAAGCAAGGTAAACAATTTATTTAATAATACTAATTTTCTCCATATTGCTTGTGATGCCTAAAGTAGCTGTGAAACTCTCCTATTTTGCCAGAGGTTGTACAGATGGGAGGGACCCTTAATTCTGGTCTGGGGCATTAAATCAGATTGAAACAAGTAAATGAAGAATCCAGATTTAATAGAGTGAGGTGCAGGACAAAGCTATCATTAGTATGTGCTTTTATAATTTCAAATTATTTGTATTAAAAATATATTTAACACCATTCAGATATCTCACTTGCATATATATATTGCAGCAGTAAACTATAACAACATAAAAGAAATACTTATGTGGTTGAATTAATCCAGCTTATTAAACTTGTCAGTTGACTTGAAATCTACAGCCAGCATTTTTTTTTTTAAATCAAAAAAATATTTCTACTCAGTTCTATTCTTGAATAACTTATTCATGATAATTAAATTTGGATGTGGTGTTAGGGTTTATTCTGTTTGTTTAAATTCTACAGCCAGCATTAAATAAAACTATAATTTTTGCCATCTACACATTTTTTCTTCTCTTTAAAGTATTTAATCTTAATATTACAATTTAAAAAATAAATTTTAAGTCTGTCAAGATTCAAATTATGTCTTGGCCAGATCTGTATATATGTTAATTATGACAAGCTATGTTGATGTTATCAAGGCAGTATTGAAGATGAGCAAAAGAGTTACCCCCAGCTCCTGCCCATACTTCCCAATCTTGAGATTTTTTCATGTTCCTCTTACCTACTTCAAATTTATGTCTTATAATATAACTTGTTTCTTCCACACTGAGATGTCCTGATTATTTAAGATGCTGTATCAGTACAGATGTGCCAAATTACTTGTGTAGGGCGTTTTCTTATTACTGTTATAAAGAGAGAATGTTTGGTGATAAGATACTGTCTGTTAAATTGTAACAGGGCGTTAAGTGCTTCCACTTCAGGTTTTGGTGCATGCTTTATTTTGATTTGTTGGGGTAGTAAATCTCATCTCTTTTCTTTATAAGTGGTGCACTAATAATCATTCTGAAGATTGTGTGTGCATGCGTGCGCAGAGCCTCAAATTTCTTTTCTCCTTGAAATGATGTTGTTGGCTGGAACTCAATGCCAATACTATTTACTGCTAGAGAAATTTCTATCTTAATGAAGTAATATCTTGCAATATACCAGTGATACATTCCAGAAAAGTTTCACATATCTGACAAATGTATGCATTACATATTATGTTTTCCCATAGTAATAGTGTTGTAAGAGTGGGATATATTTGCAAAAGATAGAAAATAATTCTTTTTCAGAGTACAAATAACAAATAAAGCCTGAATTGTGATTAAAGCATAAATAACAGTTGTAATTAGATATAACAGTATTTAAAACAAAGAAGAGATTTTAAAAAATACAATTCTTTCAATAATTTTTTTAGCACCATGTGAATAAACAGCAGTAATAACCAAATGAAATTTGAACATTGAGTCTTTGCAGTTTTATTCTTCAGTTATACTCATATGACGTAACCCATTGAGCAAACTTTCAAATTTGACCTATCATATCTAGATTTGAGAAATCAAGGGAAAGACATCTTAAAGATCTCCAGGGCTAGTTTGTTACATGGTAGATCAGCTTAATGCAAGGTATTCAACTGTATAGTATTAATATATATATATATATATATATATATATATATATAAGAGAGAGATGGCATATTTAGATGATTGGTTTGAAGCATACTACCAGAAAATTATTAATACACTTGTGTGCTGGTATTGTAGTAGAACCCTGTTTTATTATGAGTGATTTAGATGATTGATTTGCAGCAATATATCAGAAAAAACTCCAATTTCATTGGTAGAATTGTGGTCTGATGTGGTATATTACAGCAATAAATGTGTATAAATGAGTAATGTATAAAGGTAGTCAAACTGTTTGTACTTGTTTCTTGACTGTCACATTTCCTTTACCTTCAGTAACTCAAATGACGTATTATATTTTTATTTACTAATACTCAAGCAATTTTTTATTTTTCTTCATTATTTTAAGACTTTATTTTCTTCATTTATTATGGATGCAAAATGCAAGAATTTTGAAAGTTTACCTGGTTATTAAGTAGGTCTTCATTAAATTTTAAACTGATTATTTCCAACTAATACATGTTTTTAAAGCTAATGCAGTTTGTATTTTTGGGGAGATTAATACATGTTTTTAAACCGAATGCAGTTTGTATTTTGGGAGATTAATTTCACACATAAAGTACTGCCATTAACTATTCCTGGGTAAAGGGTTTTTGTTTTGTTTTCAGTTTTTTAAAATAATTTTTTGCTTGAAAAGAATACTCAGCCATTAAAGGTAAATTTGTTGTTTACAGCAATTTCTTTGCTAGTCACATAATTATTTATCTTTAACACATATTTTATTTATTTGTAAATGTATGTTGTAAATAATGAAAAAATTGCCATTAACATTATTATTATTATTCTTAAACTTGTACCTAGTCAACTGGATTTTTTTTTGTGTTTTGTTTTAAATTGGACTCCACGTGCATATTTGCTGTTTAATGCATTCACTTTTCTTTTTATGTGTGTTGTTTAACTTATTTTTGTGCCATTTTGTTGATAGGATGAAAAAGGAATGATTTGAATACTGCTATCACTAGAAAGTTATGCATTTAATTTTCTCTTAATTTGTCTGGTTTGGGTCCTAATTCCTAGACGGTATTATAAGATGTTTCTTTCTAATAATTAATTTATGTTATTTTTATGATTTGGCTGGTAGATATTATTATACTTCTCATTTTAATTTAATATCTTTGGCATATTGTACCATTTCTTCCTTAGCCTGATCTCTCTTAAGATGTTACATTTTCTTTCATGTTGGAAAATCATGTCTTAGTTTGACCTTTTTCCTTTTTTTTTTTTTTAATTAATATTTTTTATTATTATTTAGAGAACAATTTTTTTTTTAAATTTCAAACTTCACTGTAAATTCATCTTTACATTGAATATATAATTCATGTCTGTTTACAGTTATTGCTTTAAATCTCATTATAATTAAAAAAATAAAAAATTAGTCAAACATTATATATCGCCCAGATTTATCTCCTGCAAAAGTTAATTGTGCTTTGTAAAGAAAATATTTTTAGTCTTTGAATTTATGGTATTCTTGATCAGTATTTATCCTTGTTATTTTATATGAAATTAAATTGGTGATAACATGGTGCTTCATCATTGAATAGCTAGCTCTATGCTCCTAATTAATCTGTCTTCTTTCATTTATTTTTAACTAACACCATATCAAGAAACTAGATGGGAAACAAAAGTACCATGGCTTAAATGCATGTGCACAAACATATTTTCTAAATTTGTTTTGTAGGTTTGTTTTTTTTATGTATACTGATTTCTTCCTTGTACACCATATGTGAGCTATGACTTGTCTCATATTTATATTTATTCTCTGCATTGTTCTTTGTCCATGTCTTCCATGTTGGGACATTTTTATTTTTAAGTAATGAATACTTAAATTATTTACCTATCTTGACAACGATATATTCAGTAATCTTCTGTACACCTTTTTAATTATTTTATATATGTTTTTTTAAAAAAAACATGTACATGTATATTAAAACTGTAGATATATTTGGATATATTCACATTGGTTCTGGTTCACCTATTTTTAAAATTTATTTCAGAGTTCATTGTTTCACGTCATTTAGTTAATACAGTTATGAGCATTGTTTTCGTTTTTGAAAGAACATGTTAAGAGTTTAAAACTTTCTTCATTAAATTCTTTCTAAAGACTATGAAAAGCAAAATAAAATAAAATTTGTAGAAGCATGTCCTTTGTTTGTTTTGAGGGGTTCTTAAAAATATATATATATATATATTCTTGTCCCATCAACAAAAACCTCACAAACACCAACCAAGCAGTAATCCAACACAAATCTATTAATAGGTTGGAATTATAGTTTTGAATAGTTTATTACTGTTTTATATATTTCATATGATATTAATTATTATTGTTACTAGTCTTCCCATGAAATATACTGGTCCTGTTTGGAGAGATCTGATAATTGCCAAAATAAACCATTGAAATATTCATAACCGTTGACCTGTTTAGTTCACAGTATGGTAGACTTCTATTCCTCCAAGAACTATGGACCAGGAGTAAGACATTTTTTACTGCTGCTGGGTAATATTCAAATCCAGCCCCCTCGACGCATACAACTAAACCTCTATATCTAAATTTGTTAATTTTGCAATAAATTAAGGCAGTATACCAAGAGTATTATTGATATAGGGAAATAAACTGTCACATCAGATGAATTATATTTTGTGAAAGCATTAGCTTTTTTTCATATCTTATAATGGAATACTTTTAATGTTGGTTATGGTGATGTTGCAAATATTGGGTCCTGGGGGAGAAGAAAGTTGGTAATATTTTTTTTCCCCAGAGTTTTCTCTTGTTGCAGGAAGTGAAATAATAAAATAATATATGTTCAATAATTTACCACCTTGTGAATGCATAGTGATTTAAATGTTATGAACATATGGTTTACCAATTTAAGGTTATCGGCATGGGTTGTTTTTAATGTAGTGTGTTTTTCCACCGATCAAGTCACATATAGTCACAATAATTGTATGCATACATAATTTTAAAAAATTGTACTCACATCAATCTCAATTTCACATATAGCTTGACCTAAATGTTTTTGTTGCTCATTAAAAAAAAAAAAGCAGATTTTCTTATTCTAATTTGTCTCCTGTCACAACTTGAGAATAGAAGCATAGTAGCTTTTCCTTTTGTTATTTAATGACAAAAACTGATTTTATAATTATACATTTTTATTTGTTGGGGTGTTTTTATGTCCACTGACAGATGCAACTGATGGTAATTGTGTGTGTATGTGTGTGGCAGATTTTACTCATCAAGTATTATCTCTAAAACTCTGCATTGTCACTTATTGTGTAACTGAGACTTTCAGACAAAGTTCACTAAATCTGTATAAAACACACACACATACACACCCTCATTAAGACAAAATGTTTCTCAGTTGACTGTATGAATGATGGAAACTGAAAAGAAATGAATGTTCCATAAATTACTTTGTTCTTTTTTGTTGTTGTTATTTCTTTACTTTCTTTGAAGGTGTGGATTTTCTTCTTTTTTTTTTTTTATGCTCTTTCCCCCCAAGTTTGTGTTATGTTTTACCTTTGTCTCTGCATGTTGTATTCATGTGACCTAAGCATGAAAGAGTATTTTACATAAAATTGCATGGAAACATATTCTTGTTATGCTGCAAGTATTTGTATTGAAATTGACTTCAGGACTTTATTGCATTATTATTATTACATGCATAAATTAATAAACTGTGAATTAACACAATAAATTTGTGGTGTTCCTTTGTTTGCAAGCAGTCACAGAAGAATGTATGGTAGTATTCATATAATATATATATATATATGAGGCAGGTAACAAAATTATTAATGTATTGTTAGTTTCATTATTTTTTCATGTGTAATGGTTGAAAATATTGGTATGAATGTTTTTGGTTTAAATGTCCTTTTCATTTTTGTTATTTGGGAAGAATATGAATAATTCTGATGGAGAAGTGTTGCTAATCACATACAGTATTTGTTTAAAACAATTTAATTTTGTTTTTAATAAGAAAATTTAACAATATTTGGCACAAACTACACCTATTGCAAAGACAAAACTTTTTTTCTTGTATATATGTGTGTGTGTATATATATATATGGTGACCCACTCACTCCTGGATTTTATGTCTGCACAAAGTGGAAATTATTTCTTATCATGTGCTGCCTAAACAGGTTTTAATTTATTTAACAGAAAGAAAAAAAATGCATATAAAGTAAATTTACTTAAATTATTTTGTTGTTGCTTTTGTTTTTCAATAAAATGCTCATGAAAAGTGACTTGATACCACATAAGAACACTCATTATTTTCATAAACAAAATCATAAGATTTGGAGATGGGCACATTTAAAAGTATTGTTATTAGCTGTGGAGTTAAGAGACTGTCAGTGTTTTGTTTATTTTTTTTATTTTTTATAAATACAGTGAGACCTCACTATAAATATAATGCGATAATTGGAGTCCATAAAATCAGGTTGCATTAATTGGGGATTTTGCAATAGAAAGCACTATTAAGAAATATATTTTGCGAGCCGTGCCACAACTGCATTATATCTGAATTTGCGCTATTGCAGGGTTCCAATGTAGTACTGAAATCTTTATTTGGTTTCTTTATACTTTGTAGAACAGTCCATATCTGATTTTATTTTATCACATCTTATATACTACTATTTTATATTTAGTCTAAATCATAGCTAACATCAACCTGGAGTTGTCCAGTATACTCAAAGGGAGAACATAAACAGTCTAAGTTATAAACAACTTAAAAGTTAATAACTACTTTTGAAAAATGTTCAGACTATCCTACTGGTTACTGAGCTCATAGCTTTAGTGATAAATGAGGCTAAGGGAAATTTGTTTCAGCAAAGGATATAAAATAAAGCATTTAAAGTAACATAATTTGACAATCAGAGGTTGTTGGGATTTTTTAAATAAATAAATTATGATACTGAAACTGATTATTTATCATTTTATACTTTGCATAATCATCTATAGCTAACCAACCTTGAGATGTCAGATACATTAAAGGTATGCTAACCTTAGAAATACATATTTAACAAATTTCTGCAACAGTTAAAATCAGCTTACCAGTTATGACCATTAAAAGTTGAAAATAGATTAATCTTTTTTGTGTGTGGATTAATAAACTTTTCTTATTAATTATATGTTTAATGTTATAGGAGGTGTTTGTCAGAATATTGTAAACATTTATTGTAGTGTCAAGCAATTGAACAAGAGTTTTGTTGTTTGTTTTGAAAGAGCTAATACTTTTATAAGTAACTTTTACCTTGCTGTTATCTTTGTTTTGAAAAGCTGCTATTTTTTTAACTATTCCTGTTTGTAAAATCAACCAAAGTTCAACTGGTGCTATTAAAATGAAGATTTAATTGTACTTGTAGTGCATGTATTTAATAATTTATGTATTCAGTACTTTAAATGTAGCTTCTGTATATAAGCTGATCGTTAAATAAAAAAAAAAAGTACTGTAAAGATTTCATTCATTCATATCAAATCAAATTAATTTGGAAATATCTTTCTACTTCTCGGCTTAAATACAAAGGGAATTAACCATTATAAAGCTACCATATTTCGAAGGAAAAGGAGTTATGCTAAATTTTTTAATAGTATCTATATTTTTTTATACCTTAATTTTCTTTATAAGTGTGTTTTTAAAAGACACTTGTATGTTCTGTATTTTGAGGTGCATGTCTGGAAACAAAAAAAAAACACGTCACCGAGCAACGTCTTTAATAACCAATACAAACAACATGGCGGCTTATAGTTAGCTGCAAGTTCTCCCACGTGACTAGAACTTTGCCTATTGGGGTTTGTACGAAGTCTGCCTAAAGAATGCTTAGACCATAGTTTCTGGAAAGAACGGTGGGGTACTATTTGCAAAGTCCGATTAACTGAAGAACCGTCGTTTCACTTTATTCACGTAGGTAAGGTGAGGCTTCATCTTTTAAGAAATTATATTTATATCCTCGCATGCGTTGACAGGTACATTGAACATTCATAAAACGTGTAATATTTTAAAAAGTAAATTAAAATTTTAAAAAATATTAAATTAAAATGCAAACGTGAGGGGTTATTTAATGTTACTTGAAGCAAAATGGTATGTGTTCTTATAGAACAAAATACATGTTAGACCTAATTGTTTAACACACCAGTTTCTCGCTGTCCTACATTTAAGATTGATGAAAATTCGTAGTACATTGTTTTCATATTGTCAGTATTTAAAGTACTTCATAATTATTTTAATTATATACATTGTTTATTTTGCTATAATTTTAGTCATTGGAGTTCATTTTATCTTAGATTGGAATTAAGTTAAATAACATGAGAGGGTTTACAATCGTTTTCTTTTCTAGTTTGGGGTGGGGTGGGGTGTAGTTTTAGTTTTATTTTTTAATTGTCAGATAACTTGAGAAGAAAGCCTTTATATTAATTTTTTATTTCTTGTTGAAGTTTACAAATAATTGTCAGTAAATTTTACAAGATTAATTGATGATTGGTCAATATGTCAACCACATATGTTATATACAGTGTGCACTTGGCTTGTTACAGATGAGGAAAGAAATGAATAAATGTGAGTTCTAAATATTTTTCTTTTACAGAATACCAAAAATGAGTCTTTCAGATCTCCAGGAATCTTATATGGCAGGTTTACGGCAACTGACATATTCAGGACAGGTAACAGAAAGAAATTACACATAGAGTATAAAAATAAAAGAAATATTTAAAGGTTTTATCCATGAATGTTGTGGTTTTTAATGCTAGTTTTAAATGGATGGTAGCAAAATATAGAATGTCTATACTGGCCTTTCTCAACCAATGCTCCCTCTAATATTTTTCCTGTGTGCATTGAACATTTTCCTGCATGGAACTGGCAGTTGTTTGAGCTTGCTATCAAAACTTGTGCACAAAATTGTGAAACTGCTGCACAACATTTTCTAATGAGCTGCACAGCTGTGCACCTTAGAGGGAACATTGTTCTCAACCTTTTATCATGGAGAAACCTTTCAAATAATTTTAAGTTCTCAGGGAACTCCTGCACAAAAATTACTATGTATGTGATGCTATTTTTTTTTCAACTTTGATCTCTTAGTGACCTCTTGAGGAATCCTGGCTGAGAAACCATGATCTATGCTAACAAAATAGTTATAGACATAGTTATTAGAAATCATGCTACTTTTTATCTTTAAGCACATTTTAAAGCCCCTTGTATAATTTTGAGTGTGCAGCTTCATGGAAATGCTGATGACAATTAATCTATTTCATTGTATTTGTCATATGTATATTTGATTGTTTATTTAATAAATTTATTGACCTTCTTAAGCATATTGATAACCTTATATTGGAGAAGAAAGTGGGTGGATGGGGGCTCGCTAAATACAGATTAAAGATGGATTTGTCTTCTCCTTTAATAAGAAGTTTTCTACCTTCGGAAAGATTGTGTGATAGTAAATGTTTATTTTAATGTTGTGGAAGAGAGAAAATGTTTACAGTGCCTGCATATGCACCAAATGAGAGAGATAAGTGGTGTTTATTGGAAGATCATTAAATAAATTAAGATTCTCATCACTTGTAATTAGTTTTGATGATTAATTAATTAATAATAATAATAGCCATTAACTGACATTGGCATCACACATAATTAAAATGTTTTGTCATTAGTCAGTTTTACTTTAGTCAATTTACTATTTTTAAAAAGATGTTTTAGTGAATCCTGTCTGGTTCCTGAAGCTCTTTGGTGAAAAAAGAGAACCACAGCTTGCTAAAATAATCAAAAACAGTAGGTTGATTTTCTGTAATTTATTATTATTCTTTATTGGGTTTTTTGTTTTGTTTATTGTTTTTTTTTTCTTGTGGGAGGTACTTTATAGATTTAATAGCATAATTGCTACAAGAGAGTATGTAGTTTAATAAAATAAATGCAATGGAAGGAAAAAATAAAATTTTAAGTCTAAAATTTCTCTGATGCTTATTGTAGAAAAGACCAGTAGCTGCTGGCTTACATGAAGAACAGACTATGCATCGAGGGCAACAGGGTAAAGAGTATGCCTTCTATGACACCAAGGAGAAGTTAAAGCAGGCATTTCCATTCAGTAATAAACTGATTGCTGCATCTTTGATCTTCTGGGTTTTATTTGCATTCACACTTTATGAGGCATCTGGCTATGCTTTTATCATGTTCCAAGTCACTCGGGATGAAGGAGATTTAGATATGGTGAGTAGAGATTTTTAGCGATTATTTAATTTATTTTATGTACTTTTGCTTAATTCCACTTTTTTTGTGTGTCCACTTTTGACATTCATTAATTTTGCAAATTTATTCTTGTGATTACTTTCTGCTTGGAGTATTGGTACATAATACATAGGGTAAAAATAATGAAATTTATATGAAAATTTGTTCAGTCGTGTTCTTATACCATTGGATATGAAATAGATATAGTGGTGGAAAGTATATGTTCTCGTAGTCTTATGTTTTTTTGTTTGTTTATTTGTTTTTTGTTTGGGACATTGCTATTAATATTTAGGATGGAGGAACAAAGTTAATATGTCTATTTTACTCTTGCATTCCTGACACTATTTATGAATAGACTGTTATGCAGTCATGTTTTGTCTTTACTTTCTATTTGTATATTTGTTATTTTTTATGAAGTGATTATGTTTATGAAATGTTTCCTTCTTAAGACAGACTTAATCCAAGAAGACAAGTTATAACACTCCTTTTCATAAATAGTTTTGGTCATTAAATGTTCATAAATCCATTATTTTATTATATTGTTAATTATATATTTTATCACTATACATATTATTAATTTAGCATTTCTTTGTGTTTAAGGTAGATTTTTTAAATACTTGTTTGCATTATATACTTATTAGATAATATAAATCTCTCTATTATAAATTTCTATCAGTTCATTTATTTTTAACTATTTTTAAAAATCATCTAGTGTTGCAGGGTTTTGTTGTATTAAAGTTTGTGTTTGTATATTTATATCATATCTTTATAAAGATAATATTATAAATCACTTAGAAACTTGAAAATGAAAAACTGTATCGTCATGAAGAAATAAAAAATTTTAATTCTGCTTGCTTCTGTTTCATTAATGGCCATTTTGTATTTACTTTCTGCTTGTAAGGAAATAAATTCACTATCCAAATTTGAAAATGCTTTATTTTTTTAATGGTTAGAATTGTTTCTAAATAATTTCAGTACCACCTACTTTCATTTGTGGCAAACTAGATGTTTATGCATCTTCACAATTAAAGCTGATGCAATTCATATACAGTAAATAAATAATAAATCATTTATCAATTATTGTATAATGTAAGCTGTATGATCATATATTGGTGCACTGATTTTAAAGTGAAAATAGTATTGTATCAAATAGAATTTTTTTTATTTTTTTTTTTTGTTGGGGGGCGGGATCTTTACTGTTTGAAATTAAAAATTAATTTAATAATGAGTCAGTATATGGACCAAAAGTGAGTAATACAGAAAATCACAGTTGTTGAACTAAAATAATAAAGAAAATATAAAGGAACAACAAATAAATAGAAAAGCAGACTGCAATATAACTGCCTGGAACAGGACTTGGACAGATAGAAGAAATCATTGCTAATCTGTCAGGACTTTTAAAATATTTTCCTGTCCGTATTTTTTATATTTTGAGATAGTAACTCAATAACATGGAAACAGAAAAGTGTACATAACACTGCAACTCTACTGTGGTCTGATCAAATGAAGAATCAAGCCATCTGGTCACTGCATTAGTTTGTTCAATGAATCATATTGATCTCTCTTTATCCAACTCATATGCCCACAAGGTGATAAAGATTTCCTGAAGTGGAGTTTATCTAAAAGCCTAAATTTTTGGACATGGCTAACACACTGGATGGTCATATCTATCTGTTCAGTGAACATTTACCATAGGCATTGTGATTTTGCTTTCCACTTTTGTTTTTGTTAGTCACTGAGAGCATTCATAAAGACTCCTTGCATTTAAATTATGTATTTAAACATATAAGCAATAATTCATTATTGTTTATAAAAAATGTTTGCTTTTATGCAAAATTCTTCACACCCATATTTTCATTTATACAATTTTATAATTAGCATATCTGTATTAATTATAGCTGGTATAATGTTTATAGCATATCACAAAAGTTTTTTTAAAATCAAGATCAGGTGGGTTTTTTCCCAAAGTAACTAATTTTTTTTAAAAAAGAATGCAGTTTCAATTTTCACCTGATATATAGAAAATGGCAAGGCTGAAGACAGTTTGGAAAGACAGAAACATCTCAGTCATCTCAAAGATCAGACTGATGTGCTCCTGTGCTGCAACTGTGTTTTTATATGACTGTGAGTCGTGGACCTCACAGTGGATCTCAAAAGGAGGATACAAGCTACTGAAATTAGATGCTTTCGAAGGTTGCTTGGCATTTTGTATAGAGATCATGTCATGAATGAAGAAATGAGAAACAGAATTAGGTAAGCCATTGGGCCTTATGAAGAGCTATTGGCCATTGTGAAAAACACAAAATGAAATGGTATGGGCATGTCACGATCAACAGGGCTTGCCAAGAAAATCATGCAAGGTACTGTGCAAAGAGGGCAAAGGAGAGGAAGACAGGAGAAAAGATGGGAGGATAACATTTCAGAGTGGACAGAACTGAATGGAATTGAGGAAACTGGTTGTCAGGTCTTCAGTGGTGCCCCAACAGTCGACAAGATTAAGGGATAGATAGATATAGAAAATAATGTTGCATTGTCGAAACATTTTTGCACAATCAGTTTTCACTTATCTCAAATGATTGCATATTTGCACCAAATTGCATTGCTTAATCTCTTAGATGACAGCACATTTGTAGCAGATTGCATTGGTCTTCGATGATTGCAGGTTTGTACTAGAGATTGCATCGGTCTTAGGTGATTGCACATTTGCACCAGATTGCATTGGTCTTAGATGATTGCACATTTGCACCAGATTGCATTGGTCTTAGATGATTGCATTGCTTGCACCAGATTGCATTGGTCTTAGATGATTGCACATTTGCACCAGATTGCATTGGTCTTAGATGATTGCATTGCTTGCACCAGATTGCTTTGGTCTTAGATGATTGCACATTTGCACCAGATTGCATTGGTCTTAGATGATTGCATTGCTTGCACCAGATTGCATTGGTCTTAGATGATTGCACATTTGTGCCAGATTGCATTGGTCTTAGATGAATGAACGTTTGCACTAGACTGTATTGCTTAACCTTACCTTAGGGTAAATAAAAACAATTGTTATGCTGATGATAAAAGACAGAATTGGAAACGTTATAAGAGCATATTTCATTTTAATGTCCTTTATTATTTCAGGAATGCAAAGATGTATTTAGCCAAGATTCATACAAAAACTTGGATAGAATCTTCAATTACCCCAAAGGTGAAACTGGACCATACTTATTAAGGTTGGGATCTGATAAGCCAGACACAACTGATTACCCTGTGGATGCTTTGAAATTACCTCCACTTGTCACTGCAGCTTGGTCATCACAATTTTACCAGTTGCAGGGACTGGTACAACATGTACAAGAGGACCTGAATTCTGAACATTCTGATCTAAAATTCATTGTATACGATGTCGGACTCTACAGCCGAGAGAAAGAAATTGTAAGTTCTATTGTCAGAAAGTTCTATACTGGAAAAGTGACCTACCTTCTGTATTGTAATTTAAAATGCCAGTGCTGGTTCTTTTATGCCATACCAGTATGTGTAAAACAAGTACAAGTAGTTTCATTGCACAAGTTAGAACTAATTCATTTTTATTTTTATTCAACAAATATTTTCAGTGATGTGTTTGTGCCACCCTAGCTACTTTCAAATATGACTACCACAATATACAGCGTATCTTTTGAATAATAAGCAACAAAAAGTATTTGGACATTTTCTTGGGTAAATTCAGTAAACAAATATAAATAGTATTAATCAGCAGCAACTCTTTTTTCTTTTTTAAATCACCCTACAAGCAATCTTGATTGTTTTCTTGTAGCATTCTTTTGAGTCTGTTGTTGAGAATGTAATTTTACTCTTAATAGTATTTATTTTAGATTTAAAATTGTCATATTTTGGAAAAAATAATTTTTTTTAATTGTGTGCATGCACAATATTGAATGGATTGGCAATAAATGTAGTTCTGTAATGATAAATACATTTTGGGGGGTAACTAGATCACCTGTGTCATATTAAAAGTGTATTTTAATTAAAATAAAAAATGTTGTGGAAAGATTAAATACTTTACCTAGAGATCAAAGTCCTTTTTCTTTGAGAAAGATCATTAGTTAATCAAATTAAATAAAAAATGAATGAAGACAGCAAGATGATAAAATGCCATCAGGAAAACTATGCTAGCCATTGTATGCCATATTATATAATTTTATAAGTTAATATTTGTAAGCTGTCAGCTAGATCATTAGCCATTTTGAATCTTTAAAAAAAATCAAATATTTTTAAAACCTCAATTTGTATCTAGAAATAAAACAATTTAATTAGCCATTATGTGAATATACAAGACAAATTTTGTCAGTCAATAAAATGTTATCTTCCATCACTATATATATATATCACTAAAAAGTACAAATATTGGATTATTAATATTAAGTTTTGACAGCTGTCAGTGAATGGTGGAGAGATTCTGGTTGTACCAGATCAACCTTTGATAAATTAAATTTTACTTTAAAATTATTTCTAAAAGTACAATAAAAATAAACATGTAAGCATATTTGTTTTTGAAAAAGTATTTCAGTCAAATACAGCTTTAAACAGTTTAATACAACAGTCGTGGATATCTTTCTTTGTAGCTGAAAAAATATTGCAGGTGTGAGGTGCGAGACATAGATTACAGCATTTACCCCAACCATGTGTCTGACACACGGAATTATGCATGGAGGCCACTTGTTATACAAGTAAGTAAGGCTATTTTCATACATGTTATACCTGCCAAGTATAGGCACATTCATAAAAGAAACTGGAAGATATTTTATTGTTTAAAATGATTACGCTAAAATGTAGATTATCCTAAAATATTCTCAAGAACCTATACCATATAAAGCAGTGTCATGTATTTACCTTCATATTAGGTTAAAAGTAAAACCATATGTATATCAGCATCATTATTTACCTTTCATTTAGATTAAAAGTGAAAGCATATTGATTATCTAGTGAAGAAAAGATAATACTATAATTGCAGCTGTGTATTTTCAGTTATAAAATGTTATATACAGTTGAATGGCATGTTAAATATCTAAAGAAAGTTTTTGTTCACAAATGTATTTCTTCCAGACTTTATCTTTACATTTAGTAAGATTCTTGACAAAAATAGACATAAACATAATACATTAAAAAAAAAAAAAAATCCATCAACATAGAAATATATATCACATTCTTTGTCCACTTACTCATACAAGTACTTGGGTCACAATTTCAGCTTAAATAATAAATGTTCATAAATATTCATCCAGGCTCTTCTGGAGGAGTTTGGTGCAGTGGTGTTTGTGGAACCAACCACTCGCTTCAAGAGTGCACACTCCCTGAGCACGGTGCGTGCCCGGGGGGTAAACAACTACATGCTTTGGGACAGACCAACATTTCTCTCTGTAGTAGCTTACACCAGCAAGCACACTTTCCAGACTCTCAATGAAAGTAGATGTGCATTCAAAGAAGCAGGAATCATTGATTCTCAGGTGAGGCTTTTACAAAACAGAAATTTCACTGTTCAGAAAATAATAGCAATGAATTTATTAATTAAGATACATTATCTTTTAAAGGACTAAGAGTACTGGATAGTATATAATAAGTAACCAGTAAATGGCAGGATTCATGTATTCTTTAAAAAAATTTTAATTTTCAGGAAAGCTTTCAAAAGAGATTAAGTTGATGTCAATTTATTGATAATTGATTAATAAAATTAAAACATCATTTTCAGAGTTTCTCCATATAATTTGTAATGTTATCTATATTTACCCATGAACAAGATGCTTTGAGCCACAGATTTATAAAGTTTCAATTGAATTGTTTTTATAATTCTGACACCTTATTGCTAATCTACGATCAGGACTGAAAGTTTTCATGAAATTCTGTGGCTGTGCTGAACAATTTCCAGTTTCTTTTTAAAATTTCAGCAAAGAAATAAAAATTGTGGAAGAAAAATCAAAAACTTCCTATTTGGTAGCTTGTTCACATTTAGCTCAGTTCATCAGCAGAATCCACCATCTTTTGTATTCAGGAGTGATTACTTTGTATATACAACCATCAGTATAATTTTAAATCCAATAACAATAGTAACCTGTTGTTTTGGGATCTTTTTTTTAATTCGTAACAGTTCACACTTGTGAATCATGATGTTAATTAATTTGGTGTATTTAAAAACAAAGCATACTAAAACCAGAATTTCCATCTATATGTATTCATGGTTGTGTACATGCCTTGTATTCAAGCTAGTTGTCAACAGAGTAATGTCTTAAGGAAGGTTATGTGTGAGTGGGTGAAAGCAACCTTATATGTTGGTATCATATGCCACTCACTCCGCTTGCACCCTCTATCTAGTAGCATGTCAGTCCATACATAACTTGGTGTGTTGTCTCTGCTGCAGGTTTCAATATTTTCATCCAGTTTTTGTGTGCATAGTATTGTTACTTTATCCTAGAAAACACTGTCAAAAGAATCTGATATTGTTAAATATCTCACCATCAGATTTCAACTCTCATCTTTCTTTTGTTCATGTAGTTCAATATTTTATAGTTTTATAAATAAGCCTGGCTCTAAACATATTTAATGCTGGAAGTTCCACTCTTGAGACACTATCCATCAGCTTTTTTCTTTCAAAAGTCAGGCATTTTGTACATGACCACATATGGAAGACCCTACAGTTCCATACAGGACTATCCTTTAATATAACATTGCGGGGGGGGGGGAGATGTCTGTATACATCATATCAAAAGACAAATTATAGTATACGTAGAAAATGTTAATTGATGCTATTTTTACTGCAATATTTAGGTTATTAACACACACAAATTAGCAGAAACAAAATCTAGGGGAAAGAAAAGTTAATAAAATTATAACTCTAACTAAAAAACAGATTCAGTGTATGGATTTATTTTTATTTGCAGCTAATCCTAACTTTTCTCTTAAAAAACACAACAGCTGTGTACAGTGCTGTTGGATTCTTCTGTCCATGACGGTCGTGTAAGACACTCCCCGACCCAAAAAGAATTCTTTCAAATATCTATTATCAGCTTTTAAAAAATCCTTTAGATATCTAGTTTTGGAGTCAAAATGTATTCAGTTAAGGGACATTATTCACTGAAAGAAATCATGAACTTCCAATGAATATGTCAAGGAGTTAATGGACTAATGGAATGTATGTTAGGTTATGCTCTAAAACTACATTTATTGCTTGTGTGAGTTAATTTTATCCTCTTTAAATTATACATTTAAGTATAAAGAAAAACTTTAAAACTTCAATGGTTGTTCAAGGTTGATGCCAAATAATCATTTGGTCCTACTGATTTCAAAATGCTATTTCAAATTGCAGATTTTGGTTTTTTACAAAACCAACATCACTTGGCATATAGTCATGAAACCTTGGTTAAAATGTGCACTCAACAAAGAGTGCATTGCACCCACATGGTCACGATTTTCAGGCTGCCTACACTTTCGACATCCTCGCACAACTGGATGCCACTGGTATGACATCTCAGCATTAAGCATCATCTTGAATCGTGGTGTGCAGTTCACTACTATACCAAACCATCCAATACCCAGAGTAACATACACCAGTGAGGAAGAGGTAGTACTATTTCCTGATCAACCATGGACAAACACACAGCTTATACTTTTGATTTGTGTCCCAGTTCTTGGCAGTTATCTGCTATTAAGAAACAAGTTGCTCAAAAGAGCTTATATTAGACATAGATGATACATGTAACTGTGAATTGTGCAAGCAGCAGATTCCACATTTTCTGTTTCTTAACCACGTGTCATAATTTATGTATTCGGTGCAATGCAGAACTTTTCAAAGGACCATTTTATATTCATAAATATTTGAATGTGTTTATGCTTCAGTTTATTATTTGTCTGCCTGCACATGTTCTTTGATTTATTCATACTGTGAATGCTATCTTAAAATAGTATGTACGAGGTTTTCGTCATATCAGTTTTGTTGTTTGCTTGCATGTAAATGCTTTCACTTTGTAATTCATTCAACCAATGTTTGTCATGCATATCCAAAATAAAAAAATTTTAAATGCAGATTATGTTGTTATCACAATCATATTTATTGAAGGTTTCTCATTTGAAAATTCCAGTTCTGAACCCAACGATTATCTGCAACAAACTGAAATCTACAAAAATGAGGGGGGGAGGGGGCAAAAAAGAAAAGGCTAGAAATGCTTAAGCTCTGTTACTGTACATAAAGCAGCAAGTGCTACATGAACCTCAGCTAAAAAACAGTTCCACAAATGAGCTTCTAAAGAGGTTTTTAATATTTTTAATAAAGTCCCTTCAAAGAGCCAATTGATGTTGAAGTGTCCAGCTTGAAATGTTGGCATTTTTAAGAGTGATCTACTTTGGCCATGTGAGCAATGAGTTCAACCACACGTTTGCTGTAGCCAAACTCATTGTCGTACCTGAAACATACACAACAATCCAAATTAGTTTGGGAGAAAAATTTATCCCAAACATTTTGCAACTCTCTCTTGGCATGCAATTTTTTTTTTTCAAACAAACTAATCAGCAATAATGCCTAGATGTAGCAAGATTCTCAGTAATTGGTTAAATTTGCACTAAATCACTAAATAAGTGAGGCATAATAAGTTTATTTTAACAAAACTAATAATTTTAGCATGAACATGATGGGAACTTTGATGGAGATCTCTTATTAAGTAGAGCCAGGTCTTAAAAAAAATACTAATACTGCACTCACCATGAGATCAACTTGACAAATGTGTCATTAAGCTGAATTCCAGCCTTGGCATCAAAAGTGCTACTGTGTGAATCGCCATTGAAATCCGAAGACACAACATCATCCTCTGTGTAGGCCAGGATGCCTTTCAGTGGGCCATCTGCTGCTGCCTTGATAGCCTTCTTGATATCTTCATATTTTGTCTACAAAATTAAAATTTGCAATTTAGTCACATGTATGATCAAAATATTCTTACAAGTTGTATATAAATATCCATTGCATATGCTAATCCAACACAGAATATTAATTGAAAAATCATTCTTTGAAATGCAACATCAAATATAATGCAAACGTACAAAAAAATTTAACTGTAAATATGGTTGGTAAAAATGAAAAATATTACTCATAATGAGAGCTAGGAGTACAGTTTTTAATGTAATAATGAAAAAATAAAATAAAATTCAGCAATCAAAAACTAAGAAATTAGTGGGGAAACACCTCAAAATATTGAAACAGAAAACTGTTTACAAAGTTTTAAAATATTCTCAATAGAATTCTAGTCAAAAGCTTTCACTCTGCAACATATTCAATCTGATAATGAAAAAAATATGAAGTACTGACTGGTTTTTGTAGTCTGCATGTCAGGTCAACAACTGAGACATTAGCAACTGGGACACGGAAAGCCATTCCAGTCAATTTTCTGCAAGAAGAAAAGCCCTTATTAAAAGTTTAATGTATTGCTGAACTTTTGCAGACTTTCTCATTTAAAATATCTATAAACAATTTTTTGTTCAAAAAGACACTTTAAATTTATCAGTTAACACTTTCGGTGTACAGAATCTGTAGATGAAAAATTTTCAAGGGAGGTTACTCAATGTTTTGGCAGTACTGTCTAGTTTTTCTTGAACAGATCAGTGAAGGCCCAAATATGAGACAGTAGTAATACTCTCTGCTGTTAGTAAATTGATGACATTTTTTTATAACATTTTTTATAACAATCTATTCAAATGACCATTTAAAAATGATGTAATCAATTCTGCCTATATACAAGTCTCATTTCTTTAAAACTAATAAGTAAAACACCACACTTTTTTGTATGTGCTTGGCACACTGCCACTTATGCATGCACCTTTCTTTGCCAGTTTTATGGGAATTTTTTGTGTATAACCAATAAAGCTACTCATAAGAATAAAATCTCAAGTGCTAAGATAAGGGGCAAGTAGGAAATGCTATATACCCGATGAAATGGCAATCTTAGGGGGAAATATCAATCTCATGTACCCACCTCACAAGCAGTCAGTCACAACATTATAACAATTAATTTACAGAAGCCTAAATAGTCAATGCAACAAGAAAATATAAATATCTGTATATTTATAGCTTATATATATATTAAGTATCAGTATACGTTTCTGTTTGAATTTTCTCTTTTAAACAGCAGTATTCCGTGTTTGGGTTATATTTACATGCGTGTTTGTTCTTGAATGTGCGAAGGTACTTATTAATTAATTAGTTCAGTCATCAAAGTGTGGATCTTAACCATACATCGATAAGTACACAATTTTCGAAATATCCTTTATTTAGTTTTTACTTTACAAAAATAATTTTTCATTCCTTAGTATCAGTTTTTACATTTAAAAAAAAAATTGTTTCAATTTTTCCCTATTTCACTGAACCAGGATATTTTTTAATAGATTTCTGAATAACAAAATCATTTTTGAGTAACTTTTATTCCTATTATAAGTTGATTAGGACTTGTTTTGTGGGTGATATAACAGTTATATGATAATCCATTTTTGCTCTCACTTCATAAAAACCCACGGTCTGTTTGATCTAAGCAATACTGTTGCTTTGATCTAAATGAGTGTCAGTTAGAAAGCCATTCTATAAATAGTGCCAGTCAACTTTTTAAATGCAATATGAAACGACAAACATTTTTTCTATGACAAACCAAATACAGTAAGTACATTGTTGTAGCACCAAAATTTAAATTTATCATTTCTCTTAAATTTTAGCAGCTATATCGACATTAAAACTGCAAAAATTTCTATAAATTGGGAGTAAAAAAGCAATTTAAAAGCTGGACATGAAAGGGGTCAAGATAACTGCTCTATTGTGACCAAAATGTTCTTTGCTGGCATGGATGTATGGTGTACATAAAGAAATGGTAACGTTTTACAAACTAAAACTGTCGAAAATATTACATATATTTACCCATTGAGCTCTGGAATAACCTTGCCAACAGCCTTGGCAGCTCCAGTTGAGGATGGAATAATACTCTGGAAAGCTCCACGACCACCACGCCAATCCTAAACAACCCAAAACCAATATTATCCAGGACACTACATACTGCTGATTATTCACCACACAACAGCTATTTCTCAAATTATTTGCTTTTATAACATCTCTTAAACTGTCCTTTAATAAAGAATTATGCAAACAATTTCTGTACTGATTGACAGTCATTTTTTCCATTCTTATCTTTAAAAAAATTGAACTGTACAAAAAAAAATCTTTCTAAATCAATCAAACAAAATTTTTAAAATTTACTATTGTTTGCAAGTCATCCTTTTCAAGGTTGCTGTAAAATTTTATTACTCACTTTTTTTATGTAAAACTGCATTTTCTTTGAGGTTATTCCACCTTCTACATGTGATGTTATTAGTCATGCGTGAAGTAACAATTCTCAATACTTTAGTTTAATCTCTAATACTTTACACTGCAGAACAGCACAATAAAATGGGACCTGACAGACTGCTTAAAATAAATCTTGTAAATAATCTACATACAAACATTCTTTCGCCTATCTCATACACTAAACTCCTTTACTGAAATGTACACAAAAAAGGCATTTACCTTATTGGAAGGACCATCAACAGTCTTTTGTGTGGCAGTAACCGCATGCACTGTGGTCATAAGGGCCTCTAAGATGCCAAAATTCTCATGAACAACCTTGGCGAGGGGTGCCAAGCAGTTGGTGGTGCAGGATGCATTACTGACGACAATCTGATCCTTGGTGTATGTACCCTCATTCACACCCATTACATACATAGGGGCATCAGCAGAGGGGGCAGAAATTACTACTTTCTTGGCTCCACCCTTCAAATGAGCCTGGGGAAGGAAATTTCTTTTATCTTTTACTGTACTATTCTCATATAATGATCAACACACTGAAAATTGTTGTTATCTTCATTAATAATGAATATTTTTCTTCTTTGGCAAAAAGTTAAGAAATCAAACACAATATAACCACCCACATATTTTAAAATTGAGTGAAATTTCTTTAATCCATTTTATTTTAAAAGTCAATATAATACTACCCACATTCACCTCCATTTTCTTTCTTTTTCCAAAATATTTAATGCAGTTCATATCTACCAAGCAAGTGAAACAGTCTTCCCACACCTACTGATTCCAGTCAATTTATTTTAAGCTCAACACTCAAATTATCCCATCTTCATAACTGCAGTACAACACCTTATGAATCAATCAACATAAACTCAATTTCAAATTTTAGTATCAGCACCAGTAAAAGGTTATGAAAATACGTACACTAGCTTTATCAGTTGTGGTGAATACACCGGTTGATTCAACAACATACTCAGCTCCTGTTGGTCCCCACTGAATGTTGGCAGGGTCTTTCCTGCATTGAAGGAAAAGTAAGAGACATTTTAAAATATACAATTCAAAAGCTGGATGATTACCATATCAATACTGTACATCACAGGACTAATAAAATTCTGCAAGAGGACTGAGAAGTCACCCCCAAAATATAATATTTTATTATAGTCTTCACATTTTTGAAGGCTGACTATCAAGAAACCAAACCCAAGAGAACTAAATGTACAGAATCAAAAAAGCTAAAAATTGCCTAGTCAGAAGGCTAAAAACTTACTCATTAAACACTGTGATTGCATGGCCATCAACAACCAATTTTCCCTCAGTCACTGCAACGGTGCCCTTGTATGTTCCATGAGTTGAGTCATACTTAAACATGTACACCTTAAAAACGAGGAAGAGTGAATGCATAAAATTCAATTCAAATATAATAATGAGTTTAGTTCATATTAGGTAAATATTCACTGACAAAACATGGAATAGTAAAACTCCATGAAATTAGACTCAACAAAACCCACTGAATTAAAGAGTACATTCACATTTAAAAGTATATTCATACTGATCATGAACAACAAACAAAACAGTATAAACAGTACATTTAAACACAAACAACAAGAGCAATTGTAAAACATTATGTACCACATTTCAGTTGGTGGAATCACTGTATGTACAAGTTCACAAGTAAATGCTAGATCAGTCAGAGTATTTGTATTTGTGCTACATCCAAAAGGCCCACCAAATGGGAACATTGTTTTGTATTTTTTTAAAATAGCAGATGCCTGATAACAGGGATGTAAACATACACCCACCCTGCCACTTTTCAAGTAAGGCACGTAAAACAGGTCACAGGTAATTTTGTTCCCTTTGAATAGGTAGCGGTGCATGCTAGAAAAGCTTGCAGACGACTGAAAAAAGTCTCTAAATTGCTCACTTTCTCACTAATGAATAGACAGTTAATAATAAACCTTTAAATGGGGCTAAACAAAGAACAAGGCATATTTTTTTTAAACAGTAGGGAGTGTTACTACGGCTTTCATTATGCAAATTATTCAAGTTAATTCAATACTGTTTTCTTGATACCGACAAATAAGCATTAGGTTTATGCAAGCTTAAAGAATTTCCCATAATTTGACCGGACAAGTCGACATTTGATTTCTAAAAATATTAAATATAGTATATCATTTTAATGCATACCATGTACTCCAGATCAATGAAAGGATCATTGACAGCAACAACTTGAACACTGGGGTTCTGCAGGGCTGCTCGCAGCACTAGACGACCAATGCGACCAAAGCTTTGGGAAAAAAACAACTTTATCATAAAAACAAATCATGCAATTTATGATTGTAAATTAGTATCTATTGATCACAAATTTCATGTATACATATAATACATATTTTAATGTTTCTCTATAATATTTAACACACAGAACAATGACATATAACAAAATAGGTCTGATAAAGGATATGGCATATAACAAAATAAGTGTAATAAAGGATATGGTTATCAACTTAACTAGTAAACAGTGTATTAAAAAATATATAAAAGTACTTCTGTTTTATAGTCAATTCAAAGCCCCTACCAACAAACAAATAAAAAACCCACTAAGAAAAATGTCTGCTACAAAGCTGCATCTGGATAAGTGATTTGATAAAGTACATGCATAGCAGTGTATGTGTTAGATGTACAACAATATTCTTACATACACCTAAACATAAATCACCTAGGTCAATAAACTAAAACTGTCACATCAATATTTTAAAGTGCAGACATACCCATTAATTCCAACTTTTATGCTCATTTTCTGATTTCTGGAAAGAGAAAATAAATGCATTAAACAATATTATTTTGCAAATAAGGTTTTATCTTTCCCATTGTTTATTAATATAATTAATTATTGTAATTAATAATATTAATATTACTTTTATATTGTATTGTTCTTTAGTAAATTAGTAAAATATTAAAAGATTTAAATAAACAAATAAATAAACTTTGAATAACATACTAAAAAACAATTGTTCAGAACTCATGATGTATGTATCCAAAGCTTGTTTCATTTTAAGTTTTAAAAATTTCCTGAACAATATTCTAACTTCTAAGTATATGCTATGTGTTTATACTACTGGGAGTTAGAGGTCACCATGCACAGTCACTTCCTTTGCTATTGTCAAAACCTGTCCTTTGAGTCAAATCTACAGCAGCAAAGGTTACAAAGCTGCATCTCAGATCAATCATCATGGCTTTTTTCTAAGTCCTCCCTGAAAATTTGGGAGATATTTTAATTCTTATTTATTTCTCTCACTTAGCATAGATGCTATTTTATATATATATATATATATCAAATGCTGAGTAAGAGAATAAAAATAATATCATGAGCATCTGAAATGTACTTTTGTCATTTTCAGCTTAAAGAACAATTAGTCCTAATTATAATTGCTCACAAAGTCTAAACTGTAACCATGTCAAGTCCAAACTAACCATTTGTCTTGAATTAACCCTAAATTTAACTCTAGCTCATGTTGAGTGTCACTGTCAGTTAAGTTCACTTAACAATGCCCTCACATTTTCTTAGTCTCAAACTGCTAGCTGCAAGAGCAAGAGGTAAATTCAGAGTCTAAGCAAGCTATTGGCCAACAATGCAGCTCAACTCTGGCAGTAAAGAACAGTCACCACGAACAAAACACGTAGATGTAGAATTTGTACTGACATTAGTAAGATGTGATAGTAACTTCATGATAATAATAGTTATGATAATAACTTCATATTAGCATTTGCCCTCTACATTTATACGCCCAGTAAATTGTTCTGAGACATATCCACCTTGAACATTAATGTTACCACTGATAAAGATTTGAGTATCAAAGCTACAGGATGTTTATAAAAAAACACAAACCCATATATAATGTATGCACACACTGATACTGTAACAACTATTATTACATGTATTGAAATATCAAATGAAAAGTTGAGAAATATGCTGGAATACATGATTCATTGAAATACAGTTGTGCACATGAAGTGATTCATTGAATACAGTTGTGTGCATAAAGGCTAACATATTCAGCAAAACATTTTGTAATTCACCAATAAACAGGCATTGCCTTTGGCTTGCATTTTATTTCAAACACCCAGTAGATTTTAAAATTAGGTCTGATATTCATTTTAATCTATTAAAAGATTATTTGCACTTTTCTTAGTTTCATGTGAACATATAAAATCTTTAATAGTAAGCAATGCACCTTTAAAACAAGCACAACCAGAGATATCATTCCATTTTTGCCTAGAAAAATATACCAACCTTCAAAATATATACATGTATAATAATCTAATTTATTTTTAATACGGCCTGGACTGGATGGCAGCCTTTAAGCTGTACACAGGAATAGTACATATTCTAATTTTAAAATAAAAATAAGGCCTGGATTAGTGGGGTAACTTTTATGCATAATAAAAAATAATATATATCTTAATTTAAGAATATAAGGCCTGGATTGTGGGACAACCTTTGAGTTGTACACATGCATAATATATATCCTAATTTAAAAAGGTGTGGACTGGAAGGCTTTATTTCTTTCAGGATTTGGGGAATCATTAATTTTATTAGAATCCAAAAGACAAAGTCCCTCAGCATTTCTAATTCTAGATTTAACTGTAATTTATCTACTATTGTTACCTGTAGTATTATTCTGTAATTAATATTAGAATCCAAAGGCAAAAGACAAAGTCCTTTACCATTTCTAAATTTAACTGCTAAAAGGTCAAGTTCATGTCAAACTATTCACAATGTACACAGTAGTGCTAATACAAAGTAATAGGTCAAAAACAGGTCAAGAGGTTTGATTGGAGGCCAGTGATGACAAACAATCTGACGGTTATGAAATGTACTTTGGAAATGTTTATTAAGGGGACGTTATGATCGACTTTAAACTATATTAAAACCAACTATTACATCTATTAAGCAATGGGCATACTTTAAATCACAATAATTGAGTAAATAAATACCTCATACATTTTACTTTTGATGCATTCTATATCACTTTTATCAGCCACCACCATATTATTTTTTAAATATCCCTTTTTTAACATTTTATTTCAAATTCAAGCTTTACACGCATTTTGTGCGAAGAATTATTTTAAACAACTAGTAATACCTAATATTATATTGTGTTAACCACAACTGTAGTTTGAGTGTAACTGTAAGACAATCGTGACAATAACAAGTGAAAACAGGGCTTAATTTATAAAATATATAGGGCTATAGATTAAAAACACATTTTTAACATCATAAAACTACTTTATTAATCTTAACAGTAAACCAGAGAAACATATGAATCATTCGAAAATAAAATTATTTTAGCAAATCTGCTGTTAAAGTGTTATGTGAGAGAGAATTATTTTGAGAAAATTATGCTGAAGCTGTATTGTCGCTGGTATAAATTTCATTGAGCAAGCTCATCTGTCAATCACATATATAATAACAACTTAAGACAAAGACTTTTAACTCAGCATTAAGCCGAACAGGTACCTTAAACATAAGTATCAATTAGGTCTATAGTTTGAAGATGTGCTTCGACGGACCGGCCGGTCTAACACCGTCCCTAGTGACCTTGACTTTGGAAAGCAAAATATGTAAAATGCTGACAAAAGTGCCACAAACTGAATCCGAAGCTAAATTTAATAGTTGCAAGGGGTTGCATATTATTAAAGTCATTCAATATTCAATCAGTAAAGAAAACATTACCTTGGGAACGGACTTTTCCTTATTCGATACTGTAAAGCTGCGGTCGTCTGACGAGTGCTCTCGAGGGCTTAGCCTTTATTCGTCACTCCTCTGGTGGTGCACTGGATTGGCTGATTGTATGTCACGTGAGAGCTGAAAAAAACCTTGACACGCCGTCCTGAGTGTCCTTGGCAATGAAGAACGAAAAGTACAAGTAAGCAAATTTGTGTAATTACAGTATTAAAAATCGTGTGTCTTTAAAAGGCGAAATGGTATTAAAGTTTTGGTGACATTTAAATTATATTATCTCTGTCGCAGTTTACATTATTGTTTGGCATGAATGTTGTATAATTAAATGTAATGTAGCTTTCTCACTATAAGTATAAGACTATTTGACGGTGACCTTGGAGTTATGCTGAGCCCGAAACAGCTTGTTGACTGAAAACGAAAGTCAGTGGTTTTCTTCAAATGACCTTGGTTGGTTAATAACAAACATGACTTGAGAGACTTTGAAAGTCGGACGGTACTTGATTGCAGGGTAGACAACTGTGCTACCTTTGACTGAGTTATAAATGTCAAGTCACGTAAAGTCAGTTTGGACACTCCCATGGCATTCACTAACGCACACATTAAAAAGATTAATATATATTTTTCTAGGTCTTATCACTAACTCGAGTGCTTTCGTATCTTTCTTCCCGAGCGTTTTCCAGTTTTCAATGGTCTGTTATCGGCAAGCAATTTCAGATGAGTTTTCAAAAAAGAGCTAGTCGTGTGAATTATGCAGTTCCTCCTACCACAACTACAACTCACCCCCACCACCCCCAATCCCAACAAATAAAGTATACGCACTCGGATAACTGCACAAATTAAAATTCAATGACGTCAGTAGCTTGGCTGAGGATGCTTGCTACTCAGTCAGTTATATGACCACTTAGACTGAAAATGATAAATAATTTTGTAAATGATTAATATTAAAGCACCTTTTGCAGTTTAATGCCACTCAAGATCGGCATATTTTCGCCTGAAAATACATCAAAAATTAAAGAGCCGGCTATGACTGAAAATGAAATGTATTTTTCTACAGTAACGAATTTAGTTGTTTTTAATATACACAATATGAATGTTAAATGAAATAAATCTTGTAGTAGCAAATATATTTATATTGCAATATATTTATTATGATGATGATATAATTATGTTATTTAAGGGTATGTTTGAACGCAGGCCAAGCATCCATAGCCGCGATTAACGATCGACAGAGTGAGAGCAGACGATTCTTTGGACTAAGCATTTACAATTACAACGAAAAATATTAAAATATCATATAAGTTTAATATAAAAGTTTTACGAGCGTTTAATTGTCCATTTATTGTGGCAAACAATATTCCATAGTCAGATTCTGTCAGTGTTATATAGTGCAGTATACAAATGTTTGCCATGCCGCGAACTATCTCCCTCCCTCCTGTTCGCTTTTTTACCCCCTCGTGATCTACATTGCCATCTGAGGGCCACGGGTAGTTTTTTCATCTTCCGTTCAGTGTTTCGGACTTGGGTTGTCTACATTGCCACACGTGGTCTTTTCATCTTTCATCCGATGTCCTCTGAATTGCTCCTATGTGTCCACCAATCCCTCGGGGGGGGGGGGGGGAGTGGATGGAGCGGTGAGCGATGTCTGCTTTTAGCAATTCTGAGGTAGCAGTATCTATGGTTGTACACTGGCTTCTGGCTTCCTTGTTTATTTTTAAGATATATGTAAGATATTGGCTTAACTACTGCCCCTACAGCCCCCGCAGTGCTTTTTCAACAGAAGGGGCCCAATATTTGTTCCTTCAAAAAAAGAATTGTACTTGAAATTGGAAAAATATACACCTGATCAAGATTCTGCAGGGCGAAGGGTAAGCTAATTATCTGGGAAGCAGAGAGAGTGAGAGTGAGTGAGTGAGAAAGGTGAGGGTCCCAATATTCGAAGCTACGCTGCTGAAAGTAAGTTCTGCCTCTTGTGGATCGAAAGGAGTAGACGGCATTTGTTTCTGTTAGGAATATTAGGAGTGTATTTTAGATGATTTTTTTTAATGAGGGTTTTAGAGGAAAAAGCAGTGTTTGTGCCACCACCACCTTTCTCTATCGGGCTGGAAGGGGAGATGATGGCTAGCCAACACTTCACTGGGCCTCGTGTAGATATTTATATAACTTTTCACTTTGCTGGAATATTTAGAATAGTGAAAAATCTTAATTTTCGTCAACATCAGCACGGTTAAAGCGTGCATAAAGAAAAAGTTACTAACACGATGTTTTCATGGTCCAGTCGGCGCATTCTACCACTATCACTATGTATTTATTGTATTATATATTACTCTACAGTCATACCTCAATGAATACTACACAACGCCTACGTACACAGTCGAACAAACCAGTGCGTGTTGTAAACAGTCCTTTCATATAACATGATAGAAACACCTATTGCATTGTGTTGCCAATGATAAAAAAATATTTTTTTAAAGGAATAAATTTTGATGGATTACCTCCCTTCCTCCGCGACAGTATGTTGAAAAGCAATATGAGTGAGCTGCTTTCATTTTCCTAAAGCATTGTGTCATAAATTGGTTGATGTTATTGTCTGATCTGCAGTAGCAGCAAGTTTTTGTTTGTTTGCGTTGTGAGTCAGTAGGTTAAGGCTGAACCTTAATTTGTGGACGGTTCTGTTGTGCGAGATGTATGGTGTGTGGGGATGATGCATTTCTTCAAGAACTGTTTATTCTTTGCAATGAAGTTTTTCTGTGTAAATTGGAGTGTGTATATGTTTCCCGTGTTTGATTTCATATTTAGCCGTCCTGTCTGCTTTTTCGTTTCCTATGAGGTGAAGTTCCTGGAGATCCATATTAATGCGACGTGCGTATTTCGTGTTTCTAAATCTGATAAATTTGTTTGTTGCGTGGGGTCTGGTTTGTATGAAAGGGTTGTTTAGAGTTTGCAGAGAGGGAAAGGCAATCGGTGAGTACAAGTTCGCACTAAACTAATGGTACTTTTGCTAAGCCATTAAGCCCTATGAAGAACTATTGGCCATTGTGAAAGAACGCAAAATGAAATGGTATGGGCATGATACACGATCAACAGGGCTTGCCAAACAATCATGCAAGGCACTGTGCAAGGAGGGCGAAGAAGAGGAAGACTGAGGAAAAGAAGGGAGGATAACATCTTAGAGTGGACAGGACTGAAATTGAGCAATACAGTAAAAGAGAACATAATGGAATGGAGGAAACTGGTTGTCATCAGTGGTGCCCAACATCGACAAGACTAAGGGATAAATAGATAGATGGATGTTTCTATAAGCCGCACATTTTATTTAAACAATTAAATTCAGTGTGTGTGTGTGTATGTGTGTGTGTGTGTGTGTGTATGAGAGTGTGTTTGTGTGTGCGTGCGCAAATTAGGCTTTCACTATTTATTTTGTGGTTTTATCTTTTTTATAAACATCCCAATTATTAATCGAGCTGCTATTTTATTTATTTTTAAAGTCGTTAGTAAATGTTTTTGACTGAGGATATACTTTTAACCCTCACAGCCACTCGTGGGTGGCTAGTCACCCACAGCGCTATTAACTGACTATTTTTGTTGCTGCTATTATTTTGTTTTAACTCGGACATTTAGATTTTTGATTATAGATGCTATTAAAGAATATATTCAAATTTCAGATCATCAAGCCCTTTTATGAAATCTTATTGAAATATATTATAATTTACTTTGGAATGCTGAAGATGTTAAAGGTACCCAATTGAATGGCTAGCTACAAATCTAGACTAGTCCAAGAAACTTTAGAAAACAGAGTGTAATACAATCCTGTGACCTCTAAAATGAGGTATGATAAGTGTCATTAATGGAAGAATTGTAATTGTAACGTAATTGTAGCCTGCTAACGAAAGTCTGTGAATGATCTAATCAGTGAAGAAAATATAAATTAATGTTCTTAAGTACCTTCTGTATTAACGGGTTATCCGCTTAATCAACATAAAATGATCAGTATCATTATTTCATGTTATAACTAATATATCATAATTATAATGGATGATCGGTCTTTGGCGGTTCCATAACTCCTAGATGGGAGCAAGGTTAGTAAAGTGGGCAGCAATTATATAACAAGGAAATACTGTGTCAAGTTCACATGCTAGTTCAACATGTTAATGGAGTAGAGACAGCGATTTGAACATCTCCGAAAGGAGTAATTGTATACACATCGTATCTACTTATACACATCGTGCCTACTTATACACATCGTATCTACTTATACACATCGTATCTACTTATACACATCGTGCCTACTTTCAAAAGCGTCAGCCCACTTCATAATCCCTGAAATAATATCATCCTTGCAAAACAAGTGTCCCATAAGGTAGATATGCTCATAAAAGTTCCGCCATCTATAGTCAACATCAACTTCTACTTAGCGTCATTGTGAGACTAGTGTAGATGGTGATATTTACTTCTGATCCACTCCTTCCAAACGTCATAGAGAGACTAGTCTAGATACAGAAATTTACAAATAAATTCTCTCTCTCTCTTTTCCTTCTGAATTCCTGTGATGCGAAGAAACAAAAGCAGCACACACACACGTACAATATTACATAACCGCACACACAATAATTTAACACGCTAAATCATATAATTCAAAATGTACGAATTTATTACTAGACTTCTTTTGACATACAACGTGAATTATGAAAAAGTAATATCCAGACAACTAAGTTAAGAATGAGAAATAAGCAGATCTAGCTAAGACAGTCGGGCAACGGATATCAATGACAATGTGGGCACAACTTATCACTGTGCCTACATCTATCTATACGGTGTCAGAAAGACCATTTCTGTGACATCACCTAACATGCGCAAACATTAAAGAAAGAATAAATTTTTGTACGAAGTACTCTTAATTCTAGTCAGCATTTTTTCAAAACTGATTTCATGTCGCCGGAATCTGAATGCCGCACTAGGTCAGGCGAGGCAACTGTTGCTGTTGCTCTAAGACTTATCTACCTTGGACATGTGGGTGATAAGATCCACCACGCGGTTACTGTAACCGTATTCGTTGTCGTACCTGCAACAACAATACGAAATAATGGTATTACTTAGGGCTGGGAATTTTAACGATTAATTCATCGCTTAAAAAAGTTAACGATTACAATTATTTTTAACGATTAATCATAAAACAAAACGTTGATTACTTACATACTTAACGTCATGAAAAGTTTTGTTGTAATAAAAAAATAAACCCAAGATGGCGACGGCGCGAACTGCAAGCGATTGCACTGTGAAATATAAGGGCATTTCAAGCCGTTTAAATGAACATTTTGGTTTTAAATTAAGTTCTGATGGTACTGTTTCAACTGCGGAAAACGTTTCCTGTGTGCATTGTCATAAGACTTTTGCATTTCATGGATGGAAAACTTTGCTAATAATTGTAATATACCACTTGCAACATGTAAACCCGATCTGGCATCAAAAAGTACTGGTCAAAGCATCGTCCAAGTAAGACGTTGTCGGCATCATCTACATCACAAGAAGGTAAAGTTAGTCAATTTTTCTGCCGAAGTGAGCGGCTGTGAGTTTTCAGTTACTATACTGCTTTGATGGAAAATGAATAAGCACCATTTTCCTAGATTGGCATCGCTGGCAAAGACTGTTCTTTGTATACCGGCAACTTCAGTGCCATGGGAAAGATTGTTCAGTTCAGCCGGTTACATTATAAACAAAACACGTTGCTCACTTGAACCACATAATGTGAACATGTTCGTTTGCCTACGGGACTGGATGAAAGGAGATGACGAATAACATTTGTAATCATTGTCCTTTGAAAGTCTGAACTTGTTATTTATTAACTTTTTTTTTTTTTACAAAGTTCGAAAAAACTAGCAAAAATAGCAGTATACAGACACTTGACATCGATCATGATGAGTATGGAAATGGTAATTTATAAAACTAGCAAAAATAGCAGTATACAGACACTAGAACTGGAGAAAATACTGGTGTAAATGAAACTGGTTTATTCTGAACATGGATGAATTTTGGCAACACTAATGTAGAGTTAGTTCTCACAAAATGATTGTTTCACAAATAATAGGCCTACTAATTAAAACCTCTTCGATAGAGCTAACTCTGTAGCCTTTATTTACAGTTTAACAATAACTAGAGTGTAAAGAAATGGGTTAGATCGATTTTGTTTTCAAATACAGATAAGTATTGTAATTACAATGTACATATAATTTAAACAATGTTTCCAAATCTTTCATAAATATAGAATTCTTAAGTAAAATTACTAAACTTTTCTACAACATACGGCTATCGTATTACACGTTTACATTTCATTGACCTGAGGAGCTTTTCCCTTCTTGTTTGTTTGTATTGGTTGTAAATTTAAGTACGTATATTTTACTAAATTATAGAGTCATAAAATTCGGTATAAATAGACAGAAGACGGTCGATGCCAAACACACAGTTACCATAGACACTAGAACGCTTCGATCTTTTCAATATGGCGTACGTTTGGCGACAGCGAATTTACCCATGTGACCTCTCCATATACAGAGATGAGTGGTCAAAACACAGCAATCTACTTACTGCACTCTAAAATCTAAATACAGTTCGAAAAAGCAACAACATGAAGGTTCTTATGCTTCTACTACAACAGCATATTTGCTCCCTCACATATACAGACCATACACACGAACACCACAATTTTAACAGTGTTAAACTCACCATGATACCAGCTTGACAAACTTATCTGACAGCTGAATGCCTGCATTGGCATCGAAAATACTGCTGCGTTTGTCTCCCTTGAAGTCCATGGAAACCAGCTCCTCCTCAGTGTATCCTAGAATACCTTTCATTGAGCCTTCGGAAGCTTCCCTGATCGCCTTTTTGATATCGTCATACGATGCCTGCAAAAACGTGTGGGCAACAGATTACAGACTGACACGTCGATACAGTGTAATATCGACAATATAAATTAAGATTGAGACGTCGATAGAGTACCTTACAGAATAACATCGACACAACAAATTACAAACTGACACTTCATATCAGTGCCTCAGAATAACATCGACCCAACAGATTACAGACTGACAGAATAACATAGACCCAACAAATTACAGACTGATACATATTAGTGCCTCATAATAACATCGACACAACAAATTACAGACTGACACGTCATATCAATGCCTCAGAATAACAAATTACAGACTGATACGTCGATATAGTGCTTTACAGAATAACACATCGACACAACAAATTAAAGACTGAAATGTCTATATAGTGTATATATATATATATATATATATATAGAATAACAGTGACACAAAAAATTACTGACTGACACGTCGATACCTTAAAGAATAACACATCGAGACAACAGTTAATTTTCGAGATAACGCATTGATACAATAAAATGGAAACTGACACGTCAGTACAACAGTTAACTTACCAGGTGACATATTGATACAACAGTTTACAGTTTCATATCAACACGGTTACAGATAAACACAATGACACAACAAAGTACATAATGACACGTCGTTGATACAGCTTACTGAATGTCAAATCGAAACCTTGTATATAATGCCACATCTAACTTGCACAATGACATCGATACAACAGCTTACGCATCAACACAGTTTTTTTATTTGCATTTCTTCTTCCAGACGATCAAAAGCCAACACTATATGAATGATCATAAGCCACTAAGGACATTCGTTAATCATACAGGAAAGGGTGCAGCAATAGATGACATACATCAATTGAAAAAGTGTAGTTCAAACTTTCGCAATGAGATCTAACTGCAGATTAAACATGACTGCACAACTCTATATTAGGCAGACAGTGAAAAAAATTAAATGCAAATTATATGAATGTATAAACTAACCCGTAACGCACATTTTTTTTATTTTTTAAGTATGTCATGGCATGGCGACTAACAAGATTGGTGTATTTTACAATATCCATCCCCCCACATCTCTGTTTTTCTGCTTTACTCAAACACACACCATGCACACGTATATATCAAGGCACACAATGTCTAAAATTGTACCAAACATACTTACGGGATTTTTTAGTTTTGCAGTAAGATCGACAACCGATACGTTCGGGGTTGGCACCCGAAACGCCATTCCTGTCAACTTCCTGTTAACAGAAATAAAAATTTAATCTTTAAGACCATCTTTCTAACAGAAGGATTAGATTAGCCATTCATGTACCAAACGCCATTTTTGAATACACACAAGGCACTCGCGATTAGATGATATTTATTCTAAATCTCTTATTGTTTATTTTTTGTTAAATATTTTTTTATATTGTTTATAATCCCGCTTCAAAATGAATATGATATGCATGCTTATGGTAGGGATGTATTTTGTTTATTTGAAAGTCAGACAGCTAGCATATCTTTGAGTGAGAGTCCCTCTAAGCTATGAGAAGTGTGAAGGCCAGAATCATATGGGAAATAGTGCAGCATAAAAGCATGCTAATTGGCATAAGAGTTCTGAACCAGTTACACTCAGAGGAAATAAAATATAATTTATAATAATTAATAGCTCTAAGCTTTGACAGAGTTTCTTGTCTGCATTTATACAGACCTTTACAGGTGGGGTTACAGATATTAGCTAGTTAAAGTGATAATCTATTAACTATGCTCTTCACACAACTGTCTTTTTAATATGCACAAATCAAAACATGGTGAAAGAACGCAAGGCATTTGACAAAAGTGACACTCTGAAAAATGTGTTGTACGAAGCGTTAGATTTTCAGTTTAAATTATTCTACAACTGTTCTTTTTAATATGCACAAATCAAAACCTGGTGAAAGAATGCAAGGTAGCAGACAAAAGTAAGTGAAACTCTTAACCCCGTAACAGATAACGTCAGACTGGTGGAGGTGAAACAATGGTGAGTAACCACCGCTAGCACATAAATAATTAAACATCTGATGAGTCCCTCACACCATTTGATAATGCAGTCAACATAAGGCAACAGAACCCAGTGAGAGGAACCAAGTGTCTCCAAGACAACCAATAAATGATGACGTCATATGGATTAAAAGTGTTGGCAGGCCATGGAGGTGAAACAATATTAGCGCATAAATAAATAATAACAAATACATCTCTTTTAAAAATTCACCATCAGCTATGAAAATAATGACTCTAAAAGTGGCCAGATATTTCTCTCTCTCTCTCTCTCTCACACACACACACACACACACACACACACACACACACACACACACACACACACACACACACACACATCTCCCCAGAATGCAATAAGGGGAGACAAATCTCTTTCCATAGACAATCCATAATTGTTAACGTGGAAAGTGATGAAAAGTTCTTTCAGGAATTGGGGGGCATAGCAACTATAGGCTTTTAACACGCAAATAAATAATAATAAATGAATAAATATAACCCAACGAGAACAATACAAAAAGTGACACCAGAATACAGTGAGGAAAGACAAGTCTCTCCAGAAAAATATACATAACCGAAACATCAATAGATGAAAAGGACCAGTAATCCCTGGAGGGAATAAGCTAGCGTAACCCCTGCCTGGATTTTACACACGTCTCACCCGTTAAGTTCCGGATACACTTTGCCCACAGCTTTGGCAGCACCAGTAGAAGAAGGAATGATACTCTGAAAAGCACCCCGGCCTCCACGCCAATCCTAAATTAAAATTTTTTCAAAAAAATGAATCAACCATAAATTGTATGCTCGTTGTTACTCCAATTAAAACCAGTGATTAGAAAATAAGAACAAACAATTAAGTGGCACTTCTGCCCTTTGACCCCATCCCCAAAGATGTGGCTCCACATTGACTAAAGTTAATGAGAAACACAAGACAGACGGAGATTGGGTAGAGATGGAGATTCGTACAAACTGCGAGTGAATGGAAATCAGAATGTCTGGCAAAGTGTGGACAAATTATCTTAAGACTATATTTTTAATACTTTATATTATTTAATTGCTTTCAAGATTTTATAATAAGTCGATGTCTGAACAAGTCATAGATGGAATGTGTTTCAAAGATTCTTTGCCATAACTCACATTGCTCATTAAACAGTACGTACAAATGAAAAGAAGCTTTTGGTTGCTCTTCTTGCAAAGTCTAAATAAATATTCCAGTAGTCTAATATGTATTGTGACTAGTCCTTCAATATAGATCAGAAATATAAAATTGAAATAGTTGTGACAGGTCACGTCAGCTGCTACTAATCTCCATACTCACCAACCTACCATTATTTATCGAACACTTCTCCCTTATGTTAATTTTATCACGAACTAAAAAATTGTTTTCGGTTAGAAAGATAAATAAAATAATAACAGACTGGGGCACAATATATCATTAACGGCATGACAAATTGTTAAAAATAATAATGCAGAAACAGACATTTTAACTTTTTCTTACTGATCTTTAATTGAAATTGTTGTAAATGTAAACGTTCTGAATGTCTAGACTCTAGCGGTTCTCGTTGTATCCCACTCCCAGGAAAGAGGCGGAGAGCACGTTTCCCGAACTGCTCCGCAGCCAAAATATCTATCTATCTGTCTATCTATCTGACTGTCTATCTGTCTATCTATCTATCTATCTATCTGTCTGTCTGTCTATCCAAAGTGCTCAGCAAAAAGCGAAACGCCTTCAGGTACACCATTACCTGAACAACCTTTGCGAGCCACTGGTCTAAGAATGCACATCAATCGCCCTAAAACCGCTCGGACACCAACAGAAATAAAATAAATTATATACAATACAATAATTAATCAACTACGTCCCAAACTAAAATATCTGAAAATACAGTGGGCTTTCCTTTTTTAACAAGAATTTTTGCAAGTGAAACTAACACACACACACACGTGCTGCCAGAACGCCAGTCTACATTGCAACGTGTCAGTAACCCGTGACGAAGCCGTTACCTTGTTGGACGGTCCGTCCACGGTCTTCTGTGTGGCCGTCACGGCATGCACGGTGGTCATCAGGGCCTCCTCGATACCGAATTTCTCGTGGATCACCTTGGCCAGCGGCGCCAGGCAGTTGGTGGTACAGGACGCGTTGCTGACGATGTTCTTGTCCTTGGTGTAGGTGGTGTGGTTCACGCCCATCACAAACATGGGAGCATCGGCAGAAGGAGCAGAGATGATGACTTTCTTCGCCCCTCCTTTCAAATGAGCCTGGATTGGGGGGGGGGGGGAGAAATGGGAGGGGTGAAGGAAGTAAAAGAGAAAGAAGACAAGACGAGAGTGAAGTAAATTCAGCGGGGGGTGGGGGTGGGGTTGTGAGGGTGTGGAAATTGGAATACACAGTTTGACTGTTTGGACTCGTTCATTTATAGTGCGTAGCGATATTTTAACCTCATCCTAATTCGTAGATAGCATATCATTCCATTTTACTAACGTGGTCAAACTATCTTTAACTGAAACTAGAATGACGTGGTGATTTACTCAAATAAAAGCCCACAAGTATGCATGCACACACTCATACACACACCTCCCTGCGCGTACACACACATATACTCATGCAAACACCACTTAGTTATTCAAATTAATGAAAGTAAATTATTCTACTGACCTCATTAATTAAAATTGGTATATCGTCAAAACATAGTTAAGATAGCTTTAAGAAAAAATAAGTAATAATGAATCCACACTCAGTTGTATACTTTAAATAAAATTCACGCACACAGACACACACACACATACACACACACACACACATACACACACACACACATACACACACACACACACAGACACACACACATACACACACACGCAACATACACACACACACACACACACACACACACACACACACACACACACACACACACAACCTCTTCAACAACCACAACAATAGAAATTTGTGAATCAGTGCATGGAGGAGAAGCAGACCGTGTGGATGCCTGCCAATGTGCTTATATGAAATACTGCATCATTTCTGTGTAAAACAATTAGACAAGAAATAGTTTACATTTGCTTTGTCAATCGTAGTGAACACGCCTGTGGAGTCCACAACATAATCAGCACCGACCTTTCCCCAGGGAATATTGCCGGGGTCCTTTCTGTGGAAAGAAACAGCATATGGAACTTTTATTGGCAGCCTACATTTGAAGAGTCCATGAGTAGATTTTTGCTGCTAGCTCTTTATAATATATATTCAAATATATACTTTTAAACTACAGTTTACAGGCAATACGTCTGGAACGAATATTAGATTAATAAAGTGTAAATATTTAAGTCAGTATGTAAATTTTAATTTCAGTGTTTTAATATAATTTTAGCGAGATGAAAGTTTTTAAGTTTTACGTAACTTATAGAACTAACTTCAAATAAAGTGAAGGCTAACAATCAAGCCTAAGAAAAGAAATAAGCTATTAGCACAACTCTTTTTTTGAACTAAGATGCTCGTATATAGTATGCTAAACACTTGACATTGTTTCTAGTGAATGTGTTCATGAAACTGATATGTTGTATTTATTTTGCTTGAGGGAGCTAATACGACAAAGGAGTGCCCAGGTTAGACTCATGAGAATAGCAGCTAATCAGTGTTCTACAACATGAGAGGGAATCACATGGAATTGACAGTAATAACATGAACAATAAATAAACTTGTGACTTTGTTATGAAAAGCGCGCAAAAAGACTATTGCAGTTTTGCCTATACAAGTTTACATAGAAACTATTATCGCTTATCTGTAGGCTCGGTCGGAGCTAAACTATCATTTTTTTTACATTGTTCTATCTTCCTTCTTTCCAACACTTGTGGCCAGCCCAGGGTGGTGGAGAATTGATATCTTTCACATCTCCCAGCAAATGATGGTAAAGCTGCCTACAACTAGTTTTCCATCTCTGATCTGCACCTCCTTGGATGATCAGACACATAATAACGGCAAGAGTTGAGGAAGAAGCAAAAGACTTATTGTAAACGTTGATGGTAAAGTTGCCTACAACTAGTTTTCCATCTTTGGCCTCCACCTGTCCTTGTAAGATCAGACACATAATACGGCAAAAGTTGAGGAAAAAGCAAAAGACTTACTCATTGTAGACGTTGATGGTAAAGTTGCCTACAACTAGTTTTCCATCTTTGGCATCCACTTTTCCATCGAAAGCGCCATGTGTCGAATCGTACTTAAACATGTACACCTGTCACAAAGATATAAAATGCCAAACAAATAAGATGGTCTTTATTACGTTTTTATGTTTTTGTTGTCTTTTGATTAATAAAACACAAACACTATACACACATATTTTATAATCAAGTCATCCAAAATTGATTTAATTGAGAATATCAAGAGTCTGAGTTCTTTGATAATGGTGATGGAGAAGCTTGTAGTTGTAACTGTACTGATGATAATGAAAGTAAACATAGTAGGTGTGATATATATCTTTGTAAGAGAAATATTCTATACACATATTTATCCCGAATACTGCACTTTGAATGTACACATACAAGCATGTGAATAATTAAAAATGGAATCATACAGTAGGCCTATGTTGCTATATGCATTATCTAATTTCCCACAAGAAGTCTACGTGAAAAAAAAGGGAGAAAGTAGGCCTATATTGTCGTGAGTATATATGCTTGTAGGTTTCTGTGTGGCAGGTGTTGTTGTTGATGTGTTTGTGTCTACGTGTTCGTCTAGGAATCTTGGAATTTGTTTCTTTTTATATTATTATTAAACACAGGGCTCAGAGAGGCGAAGAAAATATTTACCATATAGTCTAATTCGATGAAGGGATCGTTGATAGCCACAACCTCTACTTCTGAGTTGGTGACTGCCGCCCTCAGTACAATGCGGCCAATGCGGCCAAAGCTGTTTTCCAATCACGCAACAGAAATTTAAATCAGATATAAATTCCTGTCAGTAGGTAGCAATGATTTTATGAGAAGAAAATTATTTTACTCACTCCCTAAATGGTAAACTAAGTCAAAGAACTTTCGGCATATTTTCGCTGCTATTTTGTTTTCTCGAATAATCTCCAACTTACAAATGCATGCAACCTAAGAAATAGCAATCATAGGTAAAAAGGGAGATAACTGTACATACCCGTTAATTCCAACTTTTGCAGGCATTTTTCCTGACCGAATCACATTCTAAACAGAAAAAACATTGGCAATTGACAACAAAAATTATATTTTGATAAGGCAATAAAAGCAAACAAAAGAAGAAAGTAAAAACATGTAAGAAATTGTGCATTAATACTATAGGCATATATATATATATATATATATAGAGAGAGAGAGAGAGAGAGAGTTCCTTCTCTGGGCAAGTATACCATTTTGTGATATGATGTGCAAAAAACTAAGTGGATTAAATCTAATTATTTTACATGTTAAATCTACAAGAGGGCCTAATGCACACATAAAAACATTTTTAAAAGATAAAAACTATTAAAATGTTGATATTATAGCAGTTTGAAATACGTAAAAAGCATATGCTTCTGTTGAAAATTTAGAAATAAGATTATACCAGGAAAAAAAGACTTTTTAACTTGAAAAGAATTTTTAAATAAGCAATATAATTATCTCATTACAACGAATATATTTTCTTTTATTAATCAAAATTATTAACTTAATCTGGATATATTTTTATTTAAAATAAATATAAAACTATAACTTCGCAAGTGGAAACCATATTAACAAAATTATCAGCCATCATAAAAGAAGCTCTATTTTCCGATAAATTAATTATTTAATAACACCTGTAGTTTACGACTGACATGTCGAATTTCGGTAAAAGAATTAAAGTTTTTGATCCGATTTATGTGGAAACTAACCAGTACAAAAAAATATGCCTTTAAAAATATCATTTCTTCACAGAATTGACCGTTCGTAGATAAAAGGAATATTGACTGTTGCTTTAATGTATTACCACTTCTAAGAAAACCTTGATATTGTAAGTTTGGTGGATTATTTATAAGAATGAAAATTAAAGAAAATGGCTAAATGGCTACATGTCACAAAAGTAGGTGCCATCTTTTAGTTCAAAACGAATTTGTATTACAAATAATTACAAAATAAATAAACACAACTTCACGCAACTATCTTATTTATTTATCTCTCACATAAATTCTGAATATATTGAATATAAACATATGATATTTAATGCTTTATTTTTAAGAAAACACATTTCAAATGGACCCAAACTGCTCTTGTCACAAATAGCGAACCTGACTTTCGTCAAGACCAGATTCAGGTTTTGTTTACACAATTTCAAATTAGATTAGCAGTTATGTTCAATTAAAAATAAATCAGTTATCCATACTAATTACTGATGTTATCTTTTGTTACTGTTAAAAATAAGAAAAAGAAGAGTAATACTAATAGTAATAAAATAGGCATTTTGTATTAATCCTATCAACCCTACAATCTGGTTTTAATGTAGTAACACCCATTCAATATTTGTTATACCCATCTCTTAGTTCATTCAAGCTCTGATTAAATTGATTATTGTCATTTTCGTGTTCAAGTATAGTAATTAGTATACATATTTGGATATCCAAATAGAACATAGTTTTAAAACAATAAAACAATATATATCTTAAAAAATAACTAACATGTATAAGTATACTGTGAAATGAATTAAACAAGAATGACCACAAAAACAATAAAGAAAATAAAAATAATCCAAGAGAAATTAAAAGACATTTAAACAAAATTCTGGGTGAAAGTTAACAAAAGCAAATAATAATAATAAATAAAAACAGTCCAAGAAAAATCAAGAGAAAGACATTTAAACGAAATGATGAGAGACGTGGGGAAAAAAATTAATAACAAATAAAAATAAGCCAAGAAAAATTAAGACAACGACATTCACACAAAATACCGAGTGAATCAAAAAAGTAAAAATAGGCCAAGAAAAGTTAAGAGAAAAACATTTACACAAAGCACTGAGTGAATCAATGACAGCAACAACAACAAAAATCCAAAACAAATTAATATAAATAAGCCAAGAAAAATTAAGAGAGACATTGAAACAAAACAGTGAGTGAATCAATGACAACCACAAGAAAAATAAATAAAATAAAAATAAACGAATAAAAATAAAGGAAAAGACATTTAAACAAAATATTGAGTGACTATCTTTGACTCCACTTACAAGCTGCATGAAAACACTTTTTATAATTATAATCAGTGTGCAAATTTATAATAACTAATAAAATATTCTTAAACACTTATTTGTAAAATTATTTTTAAAAAATTTAAATGTTTGTCGAGTATTGGAACTGTATCTCCCATACCTCATTCCCACCCACCCCAGCTATGCTCTGAAAGAGAAAGAAAATTAATAAACCTTTAAAAAAATTATTTCATTCCCAACACCAGCTATGCTTTAAAAAGGAAAATAAATAAATAATTTTTTTTTTAAGTTAAAAAAGATATAACACATTTTACACAACATGATTCCACTTTAACCCCTGCCGATTCACATTAAACTTTGGTCATTTCAAATGGCCTAAGTATATAAATTATTTTCCGATGGCCTAAAATATTTTTAAAAATCTAAAGCAGTTCAGGCATTGAGGCGGGCTTAGTGAAATTTAGTCATGCAAAGACGGTCTAGTGTATTTCAGTCTAAGAAAAGCCAAGTGCATTTTATACACTTCTTGGATGGGTCAAAGTGCACTTTAGACACTTGGATGGGTCAAAGTGCAGTTTAGTTCACATGGAAGGGCCAAAGTGCAGTTTAGACCGTTGGATAGGCCAAGCTGCAGTTTCACTTGGAAGGGCCAAAGTGCAGTTTAGAACTTGGATGGGTCAAAGTGCAGTTTCACTTGGAAAAGCCATGTACAGTTTAGACACTTGGATGGGTCAAAGTGCAGTTTCACTTGGAAAAGCCATGTACAGTTTAGACACTTGAAAGGGCCAAATGCAGACGAGATAATTCGAAAAGTATAAGGAACCTTGCATTTTTCTGCATTTAAAATTATTTAATTCCTGTATATTCTTAATTTTCGTCATAAATATAAAATTGCAAGCATGTAAAGTGCACATATATTATTTAATTATTTGACAGGATTTAATAGCTCTGATAATATAGATAAATTAAGACAGCCTCGTTTTGTTTACCCAATGTTGTGTCACTGATAAAAGTGTTTCCAATGTGAGTAGAAATTAAAATGAGTGATCGAACATTGCATTTATGATCAATACCACACCCCTGCAATGTCATTCAAGTCTGATACATATATTTCTTTTCATCTGGCTGAGATGGACAGTGCGAAAGCAACGGAAGCTGAAAGCGCCACCACCACCCCCCCACTTACATTAGCAAGCAAGCTGAGATGGAAAGTACTCAAACCTTTTCACCCCACCAATCATACATTCTTATCAAAATATTTTGAAATTAGTGGGTGTTTCAATAATTTCCAGTACATAATCCTCGTAAGTTCCTCAATGCTACAAGTAAAATTAGAACATTAAAAAAAATTAACCTGAAACAACGTATTTAAAACTTAGAAGCCAAACAAAAGCCAAATAAGAACAACAGCAGAGCGAAGAAAAACCTGTAAAATATAGTGTCAGTTTATGTTTAGCGCAGGGCTTGATTTTAAGATTCGTTGCGGTTAATTTGGGGTTCTTCTTTTTTTAATTTTGACTATCTGCGAGTGATCTAAAATCACTTCTTTTCTTTTTCTTTTTTTGTCCCCCCAAAATTTTTTAAAGGGATTTAAGCGCCGGTCTTCACAACCTGAACAATTAATGAAAGTACGATAAACGTAATCTATTTCAAGTGAAGATAACATGAACAATTTCAAAGATGACGATCTTGCTCTAGATCTACATTCTTTTGCTTGAGCTATTAAGAAAGCAACAATTAACCTTAGAGGCACTTAATATAAAACATATATTTAGCCTGTAAAGTAATTATTTATTAACTTAAGTTAATTACATTTTGAAATTTTTCAAGACCAGCGTTTTTGACTTACCGTTTTAACGACGCCTTCTTTAGTCACAGTCGATGACGTAGTCATGCAGCCACATAAACCTGACGTCATTAAATGAAAGACAAAGCGTTTTAAAATAAAAACCATTGAAAAGGAAATGATTCTTAAAGTGAAGAGGGTGATTTAGACTGAAAGATGTTTTGACTACAGACAAATAAATATACATTCGTCAAAAGATTATGAATTTGGGTAGCTTCCGGCTTGCGCCGATTTCGCGCATAAGACACACATGTATGCAGCATATTGATCAGTGGATTGGAGTGAACCTCTGCCTAAGTTTTTAATTTTAAAAATATTCGCACCGGATGATTCATTTAAAAAAAAGGTTCGAAAAATAGGAATTATATTTTATTATTCATTTTTAGTAAACACTCAGCAAAATTATTTTTACCAAGACAATAAGAGAACTAAAAAGAAAAGTTTCTAAAGGAAACACAGTCTAGTTCTACAGAAGATCTGTTCAAATCCCGAGATGTTCATCTGAAAACAAAGTGTAAGTCGTACGGTCAATGTTCGAGTACTGACCAGAGTTCATCTGTCCTGGACTAGTACCAGGAGTTGCAAGTGATATCGTCTAATATTAGTCGAGATAAATATATTTATATGTAGGCCTACAATATATTTGTAGTAATTAATTTAAAATTTTGTATACTCATCTCGTACAATAAGCGGATGTACAGGTACTTTTAAAGGCACTGAGGCTACAACACGACTGCTTTGGATGTAACAGTCGTGAAAGGGTATACATTTATCTCTCATACTGACAGAAGAGAAGGAAACACACAAAGTTAAATCATTTAATTAAATGTCAGTTGTTGTTGCTTGTTTGTTTATAGATGTCGTTGTTGAACTGTCCAACAAATAGCAACTAACTCTGTTCTTTTACATAGGCCTATTCTTATTAAGTTTTTACCCCAACCCCCACCCCTTCTACCCATCCCACTCTCCGCCGAGAAGATTCGAGATGCAAAACGTTCCTCACCTGGCATGCTTGATTCTAGATATTATTACACTTCTGTAGCAAAATATTTCGTGTTGAAACTCTTGACCTAAAGGTGATAAGTGCTAAAAAAATCCTTGAATGTCAGTAAATTTGTAACAGTAGATATGCATTTAAAGGCACAATAAGACTAGTGCTCCAGGGAGACATGCCAGTTGTTGTAGTATTGATCATGGACAAGAAGGCGGCAAATTTATGACGTCAATCTAAAAAGGAAGTGACGTTTCTAGTGATGGCTGCGTCCAAAATTACGTCATAATTATTCATGTGTACTTTTAAATAAATAAAATGTAGTTTGTATTGGTCTGCCAAAGTTTATATTGTATGCATATGATAAAGATATCTGTTCAAAAATTATTCTTTATAAAAAAAACTACACCTCAAGGATGCAAAACTTATAAATATTCTACAGACATGACCACAGAACTTTTAAATTAAATTCGGGGAAACATTTGTTGTATGACACTGACTATTTCATTGTTAGGAAAATAGAGACTGAAGAAGTGGTGGACATTGACTGAACATTTATCCTCAGTAGAAGTAAGAGAAGTATTCTTTTTCAACTGTAGTCAATTGTATGTTTTGATTGTTGATTTATAAATGTATTGTTGTTTCTTATTAATCCTTATGAATATTATCTAAATTATATGTTTGGAGTAATAGTGGGTGGATGGGCGTTAAAATTAAAGGTTAGTAGAGCGTCTCTTATGATCACTCTCCTATCAGTGGCCGCTAAACTTCCAACCCCTCCCATCAGCTTCTGCTATATCATAACATTCCTAATATAATTATCTACTTTCTGCCAAGATGAAGATCTTATCAAACGATCAATAATCAAATTGTGAGTCTATTTCTCATCACAGAAATCAGAGCGAGTTCAAACAATAATAATTAATTTTACATGATCTTCATATGACGTAAGCTGTCACTGGCGTGGTTTCTGCAACAATGTCACAGACTCGCTTGGATAATGGGTCTAACTTGCGCCTAAATATAAATAATCAAATTCACGAATAGCATTTCTACTAGGGACAATGTCATATGTTCAATAATGCAAATATACAAAATCTTTGTTATTACAAGTTATAGAACATCAGTTCAAATACATAAAAAGACATTTCTAAATCTCTTATTTGAATTAGAGAATGCTTATGCAACTGAACCATTATTTCTATGTTCCCTAATTTGATTACGTTGTACATTATACTGTGTGTGTATCAGGTTAACAAAATTGTTGCAGGATTTTTACGTTGAGAATATATGAAAGAGAGAAAAGGGTTTAGAGATGAAAAATCCCTGAAATTTACCACTTCCTTAATTTGATTTTTGCAGAAAAAAGTGCGCCTTTTTCACTTCAGGCTAAGTGATTGTTGTACTCTATTTGATTACATTGGTATGTGAATCCAGCATTATTGTCGAACTTACCAGTAAATGTTTTACTGGTAATGTAAGTTGATTCCTGTCAGTTCCATTCCAGAGCCAATATAGCGAAAAATGAAGCTTTAGTTTGGTCTAATCTAATGAATTAATATAGATTATTTTGAACATTCCTGGTAGTGTGTTGATAAAATACACATGAAGATTCTAGAACACCTTGCGTGATTCTCCACAGTGTGTTTTGTGAGGGTATCTGTGCCTAGATGGAGTACCGTCATCTAATATGAAAGACTATGTGACTAGTTGCAAAATGCGTGATTGTAAAAGCATGCTAGTGGCAGTGACCATCATTGAAAAATGTTATGTACACTGATTTTAATTATTTATCTAAAACTCTACTCTCATTTCTATGATGATTTATATCCATGAACTAGATTACATGTATATGATAATGTGACTACTGATGTCTATAATAGGATGACTGACAAATGTCTAGCATTACTCGAACATTGTTGTGAAGTGATGGAAATGTCAACACCCTTTTGATTATATTCACATGTTGTATATTTGACCGTTCATTTAATAAATTTATTGTTAAATTTAGTGATCTTACACATATGGATAACCACATGTTGGAGAGATAGTGGGTGGATGGGGGCTCACTAAATATAGATTAAAAGACGGATTTATCATCTCCTTTGGTAAGAAGTTCTCCACCTATGGAAATATTGTGTGATGGTAAATGTTTGTCTTTAATGTTGTGGAAGAGAGAAAAGTTTTTATAGCGCCCGCATATCCTCTAAGACAGTCTAAGTGAGAGAGACGAGTGATGTCTTCTGGAGTATTGTTCACTGTTGTCTTTGCTAATGCTATTATACATTTGTAGATAAGTGATTCAGTAGGAAATATGTCCAGCTGAGATGCCTCTATAAAACCATTCATAATCGCACATTAAGTATTATGTGCCTTTATTGCTCAACTGCTATAGCATTATAATAACTTCACCTGACAAAAACATACTTACACACTGACACACTGTTCTCTTCCTATATGACATAATGATTAAACATAAAAGTGCCTAGCACAAGGTACATGTAAATATCTTATAGCTACATTTTTAAAGTGTAAACTGACTGATTTTCATCAATTTGTGTTCACTTAGTAGTTTTATGCTATAGATTTGATTATAGTATTACTGATAAAGATTTTGAATGCCTATAGTGCAAACTGTTGCATTGTTTTGTTATTGCTTGTAAAAATCTGTAAACAATAAAGTAGTTTAAATCTACCTCTGTATTACACATTAAGCGTCACCACTTCGTTCGTCATACTCTTCTATTTATTTGTGTCACCTATCTGCACCTGTCTAGACATGACTGTGATTAAGGGGAGCCTGTATCTGTCTATCGTTCTCTCCCGTTTGAGCAACCATATTTCTCTGTCCCGTTTTCGACCAATCACATCCCTCTGTTAATGTAAACAGACCTAAGTTGTGAGTAGAGTGAGTGTGGCACACGACACCAACCTCTATAGTAGTATTCAATCATGCAAACATCACTGTTTGAGACTATTATAGACTATTGTTATTACATATGTTACCGGTAATGTGTGAAAACCAGACATTGTATAGAATGCCTAGGCAATGTATACAATGACGGTCGTTTTCAGGCAATGTGTGAAATATGTATGTTACATTTTCTTTTTTACACACTGGCATTGCAAATTTCGGCACTTGGTCTTCCCCATATACACCTCACAAATCCTTGGCCGCTTCCTGTGGATTGAGTGGTAGCAGCAGATCAAAGAGGTATTTCGTTGTCTTTTCTTTTCTTTTCTTTTTTACACACTGGCATTGCAAATTTCGGCACTTGGTCTTCCCCATATACACCTCACAAATCCTTAGCCGCTTCCTGTAGATTGAGTGGTAGCAGCAGATCAAAGAGGTATTTCGTTGTCAGGAACGTCTTCATCTGTGAGTAAGCCCTTTGGACTAACAGTGTATTGTAATCTTGCATAGAGTTGCTTCAAAACTCTTTGTGCCGTTCCAAGTCGGTAAAAGCCATCTTCTGTCATGTTCATAACAATTGCCAACAAGTTGCGCGAGTCACCGCGCCCCATGTCCACGTCAGGGATAGGAACTCGAACAGTGTCCCCCAAAGATGCAGGAGGGAGTTTCTTGTCAGAGTCCGTTTTCATTGCTTTGAACTGTACTTCCAGATTTGATTTAGATTGTCTCTTTCCTTCAACAGCATTCTGAATATTGAAGCAAACAATGCACAAAATGTTAGCCCCATAACCTTCCATTTCCTCACCTCCATCATCTTTACTAACATGCGCACAGATAGCAGCATGAATGTTTCGGCCACAATTTTTGCATGTATGGGCACCGCTGCTTTCCTTTAAGCAGAAGCAACACTTGACAGAGATGGAAGGCTGTTCACTATGCATGTATTCACCGCCACTTTGGTTTGCTTCATCGTGGATTGCATTCTCATCCGTATTTTTGCAATAGCCTCCGCCTCTTCCATCTAATGGTCTGTTTCTTCCAGCTGTATGGTTTGTACACTTTCTATTATTTTCTCTAGTTCATATTCTGTCTGTACATCTTGGAGTATGAAAGTGGTTGTGAGACCCAGTTTAGCTTCGCAGCCAAAGAGAGCTTCATACGGTGTTCTCTGAATCCCCAAATAAAAGGCCCTGTTTTTCATAAGCTGAACAAACCGTATGCCCTCGCTCCAGCGGTCGGTGTTATTATCTTGCATCCAAGCACACAGTATATTTTCGATTTTCTTGGTTAGCTCGTTCGAGCTTTGTGAATGGCCCGGCTTCCCTTGGACAATCTTCAAAGTCGGCCAGTACTCCTTCAGGTCGCTCACCACTTTGTTCACAAATTCCCTACAGTTGTCGGACTGTAAAATGGATGGTGCTCCAAGTAACGTAAATATGTCAATCAGCTTGTAAGCTACTTCTTCCGCTCTCTTTGATCTCAGGGTCCTGAGAACCACAAACTTGATGATCTTGATACACCATTACAAACTTGTATTCTCTGTCAGGATGGCCCTGAGAATCACAAACTTGATGATCTTGGTACACCATTACAAACTTGTATTCTGTGTCAGGATGGGACTGAAAATCGATTAGATCCACCTGACAACGGGAATTAAATTTTAAAAAAACACCATAGGCTTCACCTTAAGGCCATTTTGACACTCTTTTGGGTTTTTTTCTGGCATGGCTCACACAAAGGTGAATATACAGTTCAATATCATGACGAGTAATGTTCTTGTACTTGGGTGAAATTGCTTTCAACATTCTGTCCCGTCCTCCATGGCCAATGGCCAAATGAGCGTCATGAAGTACGTCAAATAACTCTGGGTCGCTGACGTAAAACTGGATAACAGTGACGCCTTCTTTAACAGGATAAATCAACTTGCTCTTGTTCTCTACCACCATCACATCGTAGCGTTTCAGCATCCAATAGTCCCGCGGTTACTACTTAGTAGTCGTTTTGGCCTTTTTTTTTTTTTTTTTTTTTACAGCGTTCACTAACTTTTCGTAAGTGGCTTCCGTTAGAAAAACAGTTTTTAGCAGCGTTGGCTCGCACCTGAGATATTTCTTTGTAGAACCGTTCTCGCATGTTAGCAAGTCGTGACTCTTGCCTGTACACTACACTCTCTTCTGCCATCTTTACCTAGCACAATACAGGGCAGTCTCTGTGGTGACGGCACACCAAGACTCGGTCCTAGGCGCCACTACACTCTGCCGAGTCGCCCTTTGGCATTCTATAGAGTGCCTAGGAAATGTATGAAAGTCCTAGGCGCCACTACACTCTGCCGGGACGCCTTTTCGCAATCTATTTTATGCCTAGGAAACGTATAAAATATGAATCATTTCATACTTTGACGTCCCGTTTTCGTCATTGTAAACATTGTCTAGGCATTCTATAGAATGCCGGCTTTCACACATTGCCGGTAACATATACAATTACATCGAAGACAGACTACATCCATACAATATAGATAATCTGACACAATTAGTCAATTGACGTTCACTATTATGTATGAATAAAAATTATGTTCTATATGGATGGATGGAAATGGATAGATAGATAGATAGATAGATAGATAGATAGATAGATAGATAGATAGATAGATAGATAGATAGATAGATAGATAGATAGATAGATAGAACGAAAGAATCATTATAATGTAGATCCCTGGTATATTAGTGTAAATTTATGACACTTCTATCATTTTCCAATGTTTGTTTTTTGTTTAATATGATAATACTTTCACATGAAGTGATTAGATTCGATATATCAAAATTTCTTTTTAAATATACACAAGGGTGAGGGAGGGGAAGAAGGAGGAATGGAAGGAAGAAGAAAATTAATTTTACAAGATTGCGTATGTCGGTCTTCACCCCCATCTTTGAAAATAACAATTACTTTATAAAAGTATTTTACGATAAAGTGAACTTTGGTCTGGTAAACATTGTAAAATACATCAAAAGTTTAAAATAATTCAAATAACCTATCAATTAAACAACAAACTTTCACAGTCATCATAAAACAATTTTAAAACAATATTAGAAATTTTAAATATTTCATAGAGCTTCAGCAAATCATTTATCTCTCGCCCAGTTAAGTCATCACATTACAATTATTCATTCGTGTCATGTTTATTTGTAAAGATAAAATTAAAACACATTAAAAATGGTAGTGTGGTACCTATGAAAGATTAATAATTAAAATACATTCTAACTCCCCAGTATATTGCACGCTACATTATGCAATGTTGTGAATCACATATTTAAGAA